>JAVYIG010005429.1:0-137116 GCA_035222895.1 Strongylocentrotus droebachiensis
CGCAAAGAATCCTACACTACATACACCAGGTGTCTGGTCAGGTCGCCCCCAGGCAGGTCGCCTCCTATACACAGTCGCCTCCTATACGCAGTCGCCTCCTAACGTAGTCGCCCCCAAATTGTGTGGTCGAGTCGCCTCCTATGCACAGTCGCCTCCTATACACAGTCGCCCCCTATACACAGTCGCCGCCTAGACATTACACAGTCTACGTACAAAGGCAGTACACTAGTGCAGCGGTCAGAATCAGGTTATTTATGCTATTTATATGTTTGTAAATATAAGAGAAAGTTTCATTCTTTCTGTTATATTGTTGTCCACCTTCTTCAAGATAACTCTTTTGTGTAATAATAATATAATAATGTAATAAACGTTTCATTTTATTTTGATGCAACAGAGATTTACATTCAAAAGTTTATTTGTTATATATAATAAGTATTGTATACAGTAAAGTTCTTCTCATTTCGACATTATCAGCCGCTTTTTATCTATTTCGTTCCCTAAACTAAATATAAGGTATGTGAGAGGGGGGGGGGGGTATAAATTTGGACGTAGCCTGTATACTGTATTTATGTATTATATTTGTCTCTCCGATCACCCCCCCCCCCCACTCTCCCAGTGGCTCTGAATTTGTTATTTAGTTAGCTAGTCTCTGTTGGTTTGATCATATCTTTTCGCTAAAGTATAATGTCCGACGTATAACATCAGGAATATGTTATGATAATTAATCTCAAGGAAGGGATGATGCCCGGCCGTCATACAAGCAAATGGCGGAATAGACAACATTATGAAAGATAAAGATGGACATAGACAGAGAGAGGGATCAGGAAGGGGAGGGGGGTGGCGGGGAGATAGAAAACTGGACGCAGTCTGTATTTATATGATATTTTTTCTCACCGACCCCCCCCCCCCCCCTCCAGCTCATATTTTTTCTTTAGTTTGTCTCTTTTTTGTTTGTTTATATAATGTCCGACGTATACCGTCAATATAGCATAATAAACATTTTTTGTTTAGATATCAGTTTGATGCAACAGAGATTTACATTCAAAAGTTTTACTGTTTATAATATTACAGTAATATTCTTTATGCTATTTATATGTTTGTAAATAAAAGAGAAAGTTTCATTCTTTCTCTTATTATGTTGTCCACCTTCTTCTAGATAACTATTTTGTGCTTAAGTATAATGTAAACGTTTCATTTTATTTTGATGCAACAGAGATTTACATTCAAAAGTTTCACTTTTTATAAGTATTGTACAGTAATATTCTTCTCATTTCGACATTATCAGCCGCTCGTTCTCTATTTCGTTCTTTTCCTTCCTAGTTTCCATCTCATTTTTCCCCGACAGCAGGCAAGTTGACCGACAATATCCTGACAGGTTGGGGTGTCGCACCCCCCCCCCCCCCCTTTAGCAACGCCCCTGCAGTGACGCTTTTGTCGTATAATGAGGGTTGATCTCATTGAAAGCGGTAAAGCCTCTCAATGTTTCGATAGTATTGTTTCGGCGCTTTTATCCTCCGCGCGCTATTATGGACAAAAGCGCCACGACATTACATATTAGGTATGCGTTTGAAAGAATAAATGCTCCATTATGTGCACAGATTAAAATTAAAGTGACATCTATACAAAAAAACAAACAAACATTGTTAGACAGGTTAAGGATGGAACCTAATTATAGTGCTTTCGAATACTTGAAAAGATGAGCAGGTGTTCATGTTGTTCACGCATGGTCGTCCCTTATTCCTTAAACAAAATCACGAACTTATAGAATGAATTGACTATTAAATTAGATAACGTTTCGTTCATGTGAGTCTACCGCCGAAAGCTTTTATTTCGATTTATATGCTTCATATAATAAACTTATATTAGCCATATCAATTATAGCTCACTTTTAATTCAATGTAGAGACATTCTCTTCTATCTCATGACGACACGTTCTAGTATGGGTCTTGTAGTAGAAACGCAAATATGGGATTAAAAAGGGATCTGAAATGCTCTGATTTGCTTGCGTCTACACAATATACTCGAGAAAAGCTAAGAAAGTCAATCTATAAAATCCTTATTATCCCTATTATAGCTTGTGGATACTCTCTTATGGCGTTGCTCACTTTCTACCCTCTATGGGCAACGTTCTAGTTTGGGTCTTGTAGTAGTCAGGCCCACAGCCACGGGGGAGGGGGAGGGCTTTCAGTCGTACTTGTTATTACCACTCATTTGCATGCACTCGCTATCAACTACGATCAACCATTCTATATTCACTCCATTACCCTCCACATTTCACTTGGATTCTATTCACTTTTCCTTTTTGCAGCCTTTGCAGGAGCTTTGAACATTTTTAATGTAGAGACCAGAGAGACCGGAAAGTATGTTAATCATTTTATTCAAATGTTCCAACTTGAAAAAGGAAAGTGAAACATTGTTTAATTTCATCTTGACACAAATGATCTCTTTTTTTAAAGACAGTTGAATTTAACACTTGAAATTTTGAATTGGCCGGGTTGCCTGCCACCCCCCCCCCCCCTCCCCCAGGCCCAAAAGAAAAACAACAACAACCCAGAAGTGGTACCAGGGTATTAGTTAGGAGGCCCATGTCCTGCATAATTTTTATTTTAAAGAATAATTTCTATTTTGTTATTAATTCTACATTGGTATACTGTTAATTTGGGAAACTGGGATTTGGAATCTGGGAAACCATCCCTTTCCCTTAACAATAAACACTGCAATTATACTTATATTATTACTTCTAGCAACATAAATGCTATAATTCAAAACGTTTTCACTTTCTAAATCCTTCTAATATAAACATATGATAAATATAATATTGTTTACACTTTTGCAACCAGTTACATGGTCAATGTAGAAACAGCACCAGGAAGAGGATTGCAAGCCCCCCCCCCCTGTTTTCTTAAGTTAGGAAGTATTAAAACATGATTCTATTAAAATGAGTAGTTTGGATACGAAAGGCAATGATGAAATGGGAGTCTTTCTATGTCTTTCTATATTTAATGCATTTAGAGGGTTTACTTTCAAACCTTCTTACATACAATACTTGAAGTAGCATTATACTGCAATAATGTAATAATCTACAAATCCTCTAAAATACAAAAGTCCATAGAGGTAAATGAATTTCAACATGTATAATTATAATTAAAATATCATTGATTAATTCAATCTTTGATATAGACTGGTAGATCTTTATCACTCAAATTTCAAGGAGAATCTTTCGACCCAGTCTTCCTATAAGATGGTAGTTGATATTGTTAAAATGTTAATGTTTATTCATTGATGATTAGTTATCTTTAATTATTTGAAAGTTGACAAGATGATAAATTCATTAGCTTTATTGAATGTGGTATTCTACAAACGTATAATACAAATAATAAATAAATATCATGTAAATATTCAAGTTTAAACCCATCTCTACTGTCCTCTTTCATTATATGAGGGTGGCATCTTTAAGACGTAATCCCATGTAGATGTCTCCTGCATTCATCAATAAAGTTGTAGCCTAGTTTTCAGAAGAAAGGGCTGTAATGATAACCCAAGTCTGTTGAATGGGAAAATGAAATAAGATACAGTGTATAAGAAAATCAACAATGACTAATAACATACACCCTGATACCTGCTCTGACAAAATGACAAAGGACTGAAATTCACTTGGGGTTCTAGTGGGCAAACCAAAACTATTTTTCCTACAAGACTAGTTACTGACCACATCTTAGATTATTTCTGATGATCCCATTAAGACGATAGGCTTGCTGGAGCTTGGATCAGACAAGGTATGAAATGAGTAATACGTGTACAATGTACTTGTATTGTGAACTTGTGCTCATAATTGAATAATACTTGGTTAATAAGTATGGGACATAAAATGACCAAACAACTTGGACCAGAGAATGTACTGGAAATAATGATATTGAAACATATGTAATGTAGACTTATATTTCATCTAAATCAACATTTTATTTTAAATCTAAATCACAATTGTGATATTCATTCAAGTATTCTTTTACAAGTAACGGACAATGAAAAATATCTTTGTCAGATCTATAACTTTCTGCATGATATGTGTTCTACAATATTTTATTGGGGGTACCTACATTGTATATTAGCACACTTGCTCGTATGAAGTGTAGTAGGCCCGCATCTCTAGATATGATTCTGTCAATATCTGTTCTTTGTTCCTCTCCTGGGTTTGTAATCAGCATGCCTTTATCATCCACTGTAGAGAAGCATCATCCTACATAAGAGAAAAAAATGTAGGTACTTCAATTAAAAAGTGATAATAATAGATACATATCAACCATAATACATGATACATCCTATAAACAGACTTTCATTGATCTTATGTTGTGTTCTTCTTCATCATCAATGCTCAAGAAGTGAAAGGACCACTTACAAACAAAAAGTAATGAGGGGTCCTGTGTATACCCGGCTCGGTGTAAAAATGTCAGAGGTAAAAATGTCAGAGGAAAAAATGTCAGAGGTAAAAATGTCAGAGGTAAAAATGTCAGAGGTAAAAATGTCAGAGGTAAAAATGTCAGAGGTAAAAATGTCAGAGGTAAAAATGTCAGAGGTAAAAATGTCAGAGGAAAAAATGTCAGAGGTAAAAATGTCAGAGGTAAAAATGTCAGAGGTAAAAATGTCAGAGGTAAAAATGTCAGAGGAAAAAATGTCAGAGGTAAAAATGTCAGAGGTAAAAATGTCAGAGGTAAAAATGTCAGAGGTAAAAATGTCAGAGGTAAAAATGTCAGAGGTAAAAATGTCAGAGGTAAAAATGTCAGAGGTAAAAATGTCAGAGGTAAAAATGTCAGAGGTATAAAATTTAAAAAAAAGCATGTGAAAAGTTTGTTATGGTTACACCCGGGTTATATCAAAAAAGAACAGCGAAGGATATTTGCAGTCGTTATTTCACCGCTACTTTATATTCCACTTTCCCAGTTTAAATTTATTTACCTTTCGGCCGCAAATTGTGACTTTTTTGCCCGATTATTGCTGAAGGAAGACGGGGGGGGGGGTATTCTTTTTCTGGGGCACGGTGACCCGGCTGCTCTCCCCCTTCCTCTATTGCTTTTTATCCTTCCGAACAGTGGTCAATGCCTAGGCAGAGCAGGCAGACTAATGGGACATGGTTTCTACTCCGAGTTTCGCGCCTTGCAAGCAATCATCAGGCAACTGATAGCATTCTTAAAAGTACATGATTATCCTACAACCTTGGTACAAATACCCCTACAATAAGACTTAACTAATAAAATACAATTAGAATTACTCATGAGTAATTCTTATTGTATTGTATTAGTCTTATTGAATTGTATTGTATTAGTTAAGTCTTATTTTGAGCATATTTGTACCAAGGTTGTAGAGGAATCATGTACTTAGAAGAATTCGATCAGTTGTCTGATGATTTCTTGCAAGGCGTGAAACTTGAAGATGCAACCATGCATGTCCCATTAGTCTGCCTTATTCAATATTAATATACCGGTATATTATGCATTTGTATAAGCAAATGGTACTGGTACACTGAGCAAACTTCTGGGAAAAAGATTTCTAAAATCGAGAAGTTTGGCCATGTTTGATAGGCTGAGTTGTCGCTCCATGGTGTAATCATTAAATAAAAAGAAAAGTTAGTACAGCCCCCAAAATATGAACCCCCCCCCCCCCCCCACTTCTTCTTCACTTTTGAAGGATTGTTTGACATTTCAACTGCGTGGCAATGACTACTATAATTCCCAATAAATGCATATTTCCGACAATTCCACTTTTTTGTGGGCTTGGTATTTTAATACTCTGAAACAAAGCAGAAAGCCATGTTATCAATGCTAACCGCACCATCACATTCCCGAAGTGCGCGCGTTGCAATAAAATATTGTCGATTACTATTGCGGTATAAAATAGTCTGGGAGAAAATCAATAAGCAGCTTTGTTACTCTGATACAAAGCAGAAAGCCGCCCATGTTACATCAATTAAAGAGAAGGTTGAGTTCTGGGGAAAGGTGAAAAGTAATGTGTAAGCGTTAGTTATCATTCTTATTATGCAAGTGTGGAAGAACATCAAAGAAACAAGTTATTCCCTTAAAATCTATTTCAAATGGCTTCATATCCTAGATATGACAAGTAACAGCATTAAAATGAGGCCCGATTTGACGATCTGACTAACTAATCAAAAACCTCAACCAGAAGGGTTGACAAAGTAGGCATAGCTTGATAGCATGACTACCCTCAATGGATACATAATAATACAAATATGGAGGAAACAATATTGGTAAAAGGGAAAAAAGAAAGAGGGGTGTACATTGGGTTATATTCAACGGAATAGTTAATGGAGTAAACAAGTTTCTTTTTTTTTAGGGGGGGGGGGGGTGTAGCGTGTTGTTAAGGTTCATCGTTAATATAGGACTGTTGTGCCCTAGCTCAAAATGTTTCTGTGCGAGTTCGTAGGTTTGTCAATGCATGCTCCGATTATCATTTAAAGAATTGCCTCCAGGATTGTTATATTTCCGGCCCGTTTGCGTTCTTCAGATTTAATAAAGATGTCGAGTGAAAGAGTTAAAGATCGAAAGAGCACAAATGTGAGAGTTATGTAAGTTACGAGGCTGATGAGTATTGCGAGCCGGAAAGCTCAACTCTGGAGGTTAAGTTCGCAAAATTAATAAAGTTCCTTTCGACATGGGTGTGTATGGTGCTGGGGATTAATTTGACGCAATGCGTCGTAGTGACACGCCCTTTTAAGGGGTCACACGTGTCGGAGGATTTAAAATGGGGATGAGCTTCTCAATCGAGACGGTCTTTTACTTTTTGGAGCGGGTTTTTAGTTTTCGGGGCGAGTTTTTACTTTTCGGAGCGACTTCTTGATTTTCTTATTCTTACTCCACTTCCTTTGCCGCCATGAGGTGCTAAAGCTTTAGCAGAGTTTGGGGCGCCCAGCACATATATGTAACTTTTCGTGATTCCTCGTGATTATATGTAATTATTTGTACTAAATGCACTACTCACTTTAACTCTCGACTTTTGTCGAGAACTTTCTTTTCTTCGTTTGGACTTTGTTCGTCTCTGGAACGTTACACGGGCTAGGTTGTAGGTTGCCAACGGCCAATTCAAAAAATCAAAAAATGTTAGACATTCATATTTATATGCAAGCTTGATCACAAAAAAAAATAATTCATAATCTATTTTCCACATTTTATTATCCTCAGGACATGTACAAAATACAACACACAGCCATTTAAAAAAATTACATTATGGAAGAAAGGAATATAATAGACTAGCCCATGCAGTAGCTGTACTTCTCGACATTCGGTGTGATAAAAGTGCTGAGATATTATGACGGCACTCATTTATTTTGCTTGTACCTCTGACATTTTTACCTCTGACATTTTTACCTCTGACATTTTTACCTCTGACATTTTTTCCTCTGACATTTTTACCTCTGACATTTTTACCTCTGACATTTTAACCTCTGACATTTTTACCTCTGACATTTTTACCTCTGACATTTTTACCTCTGACATTTTTTCCTCTGACATTTTTACCTCTGACATTTTTACCTCTGACATTTTTACCTCTGACATTTTTACCTCTGACATTTTTACCTCTGACATTTTTACCTCTGACATTTTTTCCTCTGACATTTTTACCTCTGACATTTTTACCTCTGACATTTTTACCTCTGACATTTTTACCTCTGACATTTTTACCTCTGACATTTTTACCTGGCACCGTATACCCTACATGTATGATCATTATTATTATGTCGTGGTTTGAATGTGCATTAGACATCGTTCTTCTGCACACGACCTCCTGTAAATAAGGACAAATCCCTTTGTAAACAAAGAAAGGGAAGAACTAGAATAAAATATCCCCTCCACTATATACACTTGCAACATAAACTTAGTTCCATTTCCTTTTTGGTGAATTAATAGGTGGTCGTTTAATATTTGTGTGCAAAATATCCTGACAATTTTACCTGCATGGGACTTTCAGCTTCATCTTGCAAATATAAGAAATGTTGTAATGTCTACTCATCAGTTAACTCCTTCCAGCTCTTCATCAGTTTCAATCTGTTGGAACAAAAAGAAAACAAAATCAATATGACAATCAAGGCGTCCCTTTCTCCTTAACAAAATAAAAATAGATCTAGCATAAAAGCTATTTTTCATGTCATGGTTGGCCTTAATTTTAATATGGTGTGGAAATCAACATTCCAATTTAATGGACCACAGTCATGGGCGTCAATCCTGGGGGGGACGGGGGGACACGTCCCCCCCATGAATTTTCAGGTGGCGAAATGTCCCCCCCATGATTCGGGGTTAAAATCTTCTTCTTCTTTTTTTCTTTCTTCCTCTCTTTCTCTCTGCGTTGAGAAAAATCAAGCCAAATCAGGCGATCAGATTTTATTAATAGAACTAGAAGCGTCATTAATATTACATTCACATTTCCGGAAGTTGAAACATTGGTTTACGATGAAGATCCTTTCACCAACTGAAAAAAATCAAATTAATCCCTTGTATCTTCCAAACTTTATGGCTGATTGTTCAATGGTAACGACAAATTCATCTATTCCTCCCCCTCCCCCCCCCCCCCTGTTATGTTCTTGTTCCTGTTAGTTGATCTTAAGACTGTTTTCTTTTTAATTTGGCAAAAAATTAAGCCCAAAATCAAGCCATCTATCCATCAATTTAGAAAAAAATCTTCAACTTCTGAGGGGGCCACACCCCCTGCGTTCTACTGTTTTCTTTTTAATTTGGCAAAAAGTATGCACCAAATCGAGCCATCTATCCATCAATTTCAAAAAATCTTCAACGCCCCCTGCGTTCTTGTTCCTTGTTAGTTGAACTTAAGACTGTTTTCTTTTTAAATTTGGCAAAAAGTATGGCCCAAATCAAGCCATTTATCCATCAATTTAAACAAAAATCTTCAACTTCTGAGGGGGGCACATCCCCCCTCAGACACCCCCTGCGTTCTTCTGTTTTCTTTTTAATTTGGCAAAAATTATGCCCCAAATCAAGCCATCTATCAATCAATTTAAACAAAAATCTTCAACTTCTGAGGGGGGCACATCCCCCTCAGACACCCCCTGCGTTCTACTGTTTTCTTTTTAATTTGGCAAAAAGTATGCCCCAAATCAAGTCATCTATCCATCAATTTAAAAACAAATCTTCAACTTCTGAGGGGGCACATCCCCCCTCAGACACCCCCTGCATTATACTGTTTTTTCTTCTAATTTGTGTATGTTTTTCTGGAAACCCCCCCCCCCTTTTTGAGTGTTGATTCCTAATGGATGACCTAAAAAAGATGACCTTACCCCCACCCCCCAACGGAACGGAATGTCAATCGGTCTAATTTTCAAAAAAGTATGCACCAAAAGCAAAGCGAGCCATTATGCCCTAGCTCAGACACCCCCTGTGGGCGTGGCGCACCACCACTGCACTGCTATCAAATACTCAAAACACATACATAAACACAAAAATGTATGCATGAATTAAATGTATTAATCCCAGATGCAATTAAGAAGCTGTATTGAAAAAAACCTTTGCTCATGTTGTTGTTTGTCTGTGTTACTGTTAACAGCGCTGTGGCGTTAACGTTTGTTGTTAATTACAAAAAATCTATGATGATAAGTTGATAACCCAATCTTACCAGAATTTCTTAGTAAATTTAGGTCTACATTTCAATGAATTTTATTGTCATACGTATTACATTACCTATCAAATACTCAAAACACATACATAAAAACAAATTTATAGGCCTACATTAATCCCAGAATGGGCCAGATGCAAATGAGTAGCTTCGCTCATGTTGTTTTTTGTGTGTCTGTCTGTGTTGGATTTGGGTGTGTTGTTTACAAAAATAACGCCGGTGCGAGTGGGCGGTTGTACGGCCAGTACATGCATGCAGGCGCAGCTCAGGCTAGGTCGCAGCAGCGCTAACTTCCCAATGAATAATTCAATAGTCTAGAGTTGAAATGTAGCTGTTTGAAAATTCAACTTTTACCAACACTTTCTTTCATTACCAATACAGAAAATATGGTTGTATTCAAGTTTATTTTACCTGAATTCAAGCATTCATCTCCGTCACTAGAGCAGAACGAGCGATGTGGTAGTAGACTTCTAACTGTTAGACCGAGTAGATCTACGGTAAGCTGGTGGAAACTAAGATGCAAATATCCTCGAAAATATGCAGTTACGAGGAAAAATTTCAATATTTAGTGATAATAAAGTAATAACATAGTACTGAGATGCAAAGAACTAAAAATGGCTTGACTTTGAACTTGTAAAATACATCAAATTAAAACAACAAATTAGGGGGCGAGATGACCAAAAAAGTGGGGGCGAGCTGACCAAGAATCCCAAAATCGGCAAAAAAAATCGGGAGGCGACATGACCAATTGGGGGCGACTTTGTAAGGGGGCGGGCTGACATTGGGCGACCTGACATGGAACCATACACCTGGGGGCCGTTTCTCGAAACCGTCATAACTACAAGATCAACGACATCTCGCCACTGTCACGCAACTTGTCAGCTAAGTGTTTCACGAAGCCGTCTTTGTCAAGATGAGCGACAACTTCCGCGACAATGAGTTGTCACTGCTCCAAACCCGTCATATCTTTTTAATTGCTGTAAAGCGCCACCACAAGTCAGTTTGTTGCCACTCCATGGGCCGCGAAATGTACGATTAGTTTCACTATCATTTTGAGAAAAATATAGACAAGTTCGGTACGTAATTCTCTGGGATGAGAAACGCAAATGTACAGAAGTGATAATACAAATTATACAGAAATTTTAAAAAGCTGAATATAAACATTAAATCACAAATCATTAAACTATAACATATAAATAAAAGAGATAAGAATGTTACACACCGTTGTCCATAGTCAATCCATAGTCTTTCTTAGGATACCATCATACCTTTGGGGCCTATGTGCATTATTATTCCCTCTCTAATTACTTCTTTCAAATTAAATTTTCAATATCAAATCAATTATATAACGAGTATTATGAGACTCTAGAATAAAAACTGGCTGAGAAAAGGTATTTTACCTAAAATTCCTCGTCACAATAAACAAAAAAGTACGTATTAATAAACTATCACATTACGGTATCCTTCAACTAACTTTTGATTTGACCGTCGAAAAAAAAATCACTCACCGGTTTTTCTTCAATTTAAGAATCTTTACAGAAATATGCAAATCGTTTGATGATCTACATTTGATAATGACACTATTTATTATTTATTTTAGGATAATTTATATGTATATATTTCTTTTTGAACAATTTTAGCCCCAAAACTTGTTTGGGGTTATTCTTGATAAATCAAATGGATCGTGACAAAGACTATGTTCTTGAGCTGCTAGTATCGCGATATATCGATATCATGTCTGTCATGGCTTTGTGAAACAGTTTATCCACTTCATGACATCTCCGTAGGTCGCCGACAAAGATATGACTGTCATGGAGTTGGTTTCGAGAAACGGCCCCCAGGTAAACTCACATATCCCTGACTACACAAAGTACAGGCTACAGCGTGGAATTGGAGTACGGAGGGGAGAGGAATGAAAGTACTTCCAAATATGGCCGCCATGAGGCATTTTTTGATCGTGTTCGCTCAAGAACACATAGACTTCAGAATCAGCGTAAGCATTATTTTTTTCTTTCGTAATAACGTCCGAAATCGTGTCAAAATTAACCGAATGGAATTGTATGTAGTCCCAGTCGTAGTAAACTGTGCAGGGATATATGACAGTAAACGGGGGGAATCCCCCACGCAAGCTGTCGTGGCCCTCGTCTCTCTGCTCTGAGCTCTGGAGCCGGACGTTGCTTCTTGCTCTCAGAGATGCCAAGTTCAAAGATCAGCTATGCGTGACATTTTCATGACTCGGGGCGCAAGTGCGCGGATGAGGGTTTAGCGTATAGCAAAAAACGTATAGTGTACGTTTCGAAGTCGCGCGCGCCCACGACGCGACGTGATAGCCAGCCTGCATGTATGCTACGTGCATGCGATATACGTACACGTCACGAACCCTGCGAGGAGCTAGCTGAGGCCGCGAGTTGGTCGGCCAGTACGTAGTCTAGCAATTACTACCTTTTTTCTTTTTCTTCCCAGTCTGGCCCTGATGCGTGACAAAAATGGTTGCCATGCGTGACAGCGTTAATATTTTCAGACCTTCGATGCGTGACTGTCACGCATAATGCGTGACACTTGGTAGCTCTGTGCTCTGCTCTGGTCAGCTTTGTACTGGCCTTGCCAAAACCGGCCACTAGGATAACTTTACACTACAAACAATTACCCTTTGTGCGGGCGGCAGTTTTACTTGACAAATCTACCAAGATTGAATAATAAATCAAAATCATATGTTCTTGTGAAAATGAAAATGATGACCGTCTTATTGCCTTGGCCTCTGCTAGCGGCTCAGGGCCGAGCTTGACTTGAGTGAAATTGAGATTTGATTTTGAGAAAGAGAATGCAGTTTCCATTTCAGTAGTTGAGGATGAGTAGTGTCTTCATGCACTCTATTTTTTAGAAATTTTTAGAATTAAAACAACAACTTTAACAACAATGTGGCGTTTAGTTTGGTGGCGAATCTTAGCCCCAAGTTTAAACAATTGTGGCTACTTAACTTTCCAAAATACTTTAAATTACTTGCCAGAATCTTTTTTTTAATAACCAATATGTAAAACAATTTTACTCTTTCATTTAAATTATCTCTGATACAGAACTGGTGATCAAATACAAATTTTCAGGTAGTAAACCTTATATTTTTTGCTGATATTTCATATTCTGCAGGAAATAAAGTCCCTTGTATCTCATCTTGGAATCCAGGCTGATCTAACCAGTCACAAATATGAAGACAAGGTATGTATGAAAAAGATAAGGATGAACATCCAGAGTGAGACCAAGGGCTCCAAATCACTTATTTTCAAGACCAGCTGGGCCCATTCTAATAATATTAATAATACATGAGATTTATACAGTTGCAATTGATTAAAATCAATCAAGTTTGCAACTCATTGGAGGACTTGCAATCAATCAGGATCAATCATAAATCTGTTTAAGACAGGGCCCAGTTGTCTAGATACAGGACAGTTGGATAAAGGAAACCGTGAATGAGTCAATATCTTTAAAGGGCAAGTCCACTCCAAAAATAACTTACTTTCAATAGAAGCATAAAAATCAGACAAACCAATCAAACAAGATTTGAACAACATCGGGTAACTGAAGTAAGTAAGATATGAATTTTTAATGACATGAAAAACTTTGAAAATCACAAGACAAATTGGCAACTCACTCATGAGTCTGTGACGTCATTGCCTCACTATCCACTAATTGTTTTCTTTATATTGATAATATAAACTTCCAATTTTCCCCCTAAGAATCTTATTTCCTCACCCCAGTAATTACAGTGTATGAATGTAATCTTGTTATTAAACCGTTCATTGCTGATAGGGAGTGGACCGAAGCTGTGATAAATTAACATTGAAACAAACACTAATAACATACTCTTTTCTCCATTCCAGAGCCCTTTCTTGGAGATCGATCTCCCCTCGGAGGACTGCATGCAGAAGCTGATGAACCGCAGCGTCCTGTCCAGGTCTGCGATCGAGGTGTGGGCCCATGGCTCCACGTACAGCGAGGTCTGCGCCGGGTTAGATGCGGTCCCTCGGGAAGAGATGGAGAAGTACTGCAAGGAGGACGTGTCCTTCTGTTTCAAGGTGCACACCTTTGGAAAGCAGCTCAGCAGTGCAGCTAAACTTGATGCGATGAAGGTAAATTTGTACATGAATGTAAATGAAGGTAAACTTGATGCAATGAAGGTAAATTTGTACATGAATGTAAACGAAGGTAAACTTGACGCAATGAAGGTAAATTTGTAACTCCAGGGAGCTCCAGATCCTACATAGGAGAACAATTCAAACAACAGGTTTGGTCACATTTTTTAGAAAAGTAAAGTGTAGTCATGAAAATTTTAACTTACAATGTTTTCCTATGTAGGATCTGGAGCTCCCTTCAGTGGTGGAGCTCCCTGGAGTTAGTAAATTTTGTGCTTCAACACATGCACTTGCAACGGTTGCTTCGCGGTCTGGTTGATTTTCTACACTAACCAAATGTCTAACTTCGATCCAGGACCAAACACTATATCTAAACAGGAAACTAACCTATATAACCCAAATGCAACTGTAGCTGTAATCTTTGATGAAGATGCTGTGGGATGGGTTTATATTATAACATGTTTTAAACACAATTGTAGATCCATTTTCTGGACAATAGAAATTACCAAACTTTGAGCATGAAAGCCATGATTATTTGTTTGTGTACACTAAAGTGGTCACTTAGGAGGTTGTTGGTATCACTTGCATTGATGTCTCTTAGTTCTGTATTGCAAAGAAAATTGTTCAACCTAAAAGATTAAATTGCTTACTATTGCTAGGACTACCTCGTACGTGAATAAAAATACCAGGCACAATGGCAAATAAAAAACACTGGTACATGTATATACTGGTCATTTCATAGTGAAGTCTTCCTTTTATTTTTCAGAGGTTGCAGGATCACCTACCCTTGAAAGGACCGGTGAAGATGAGAGATCCAGATCAAGTCTTCTATATCTTTGAAGACTACGGTATTCAGTCAAACCAGGCCCCTGATAAGCCTCATCGCATCTTTGTTGGCAGATGGGTAAGCTTATGTTATCCATGTTTACTTGGCATAATGTAATGCCTCAGTCACATTGCCAAACCGAATCAAGGCTGACTCCAAATTGAACGATTCTGGGGCCAATTGGGGTAATGTCAATTTTGGTTCTGTTTGGTGTCTGTTTGGTATGAATGACATATTACAATGTAGCCTCTTGAATTTATCTCTCATCTGAAACCCATATGGTTTTCTTCTTATTATATATGAAGCATTCTCTATGAAGCATTCTACATTTATATTTATTTACAAATACTACCAGCGACTTAATCAATATTTCTTATTTGTAAGCTGCAATCAAGATTATCATATAATTCAGGCAAAAGGTTTTTATGGGCATTCCAATGAGCTGTTAGACTGTATCTTGTAAACATAGGTCCTGCTCCATCCAAGTCTCTACCCCTATACTCTCCTCTTACACTGATCTCTTAACTATCTCTCATCTTTCTCCATTTCTCCCCTCTCTCTCTCTCTCTCTCTCTCTCTCTCTCTCTCTCTTTCCCTCTCTACTTTTAGATATCTGATGGTCAGAAGCGTTTAGCTCATACTTACTCTGTGAAGACCCGTCATTTCATTGGTAACACCTCCATGGATGCACTCCTGTCGTTAGTAATGACTAACCAGGCAGGTGTCCGAGAAGGGGATCTTGTATTGGATCCGTTTGTTGGAACAGGTAAACTAACTAAAGAGAAGCTAAACAGCAATAGTGTGATTCATTCAGTAGTTCTCACAATGGACAATTTTCGTAATGAGTTTAAATTCTTCCTTCTCTGTCGGTTGCACGACACATGCCTCGGCGACAATTTCTCCATGGTCATTTCCCTACCCCAATGTAATTTTTTACTTCAACCCTGGACCGAAGGAAATATCTAACCTTAACTTAAAACCTAATCTAACCTAAACCCAATGGCATTCCTAACCCCAGATCTTTGACAAAATAAAACTTGGAGCAACTGTTGTGAAATCAAATCTGAATTAAGACCCATGACGATTGCATATTGTTCTATAGAGTTAGTTTATTTCAATAGTAAGAGTGCAGGTGGCATGGATCAGGAGTTGATAGCTTGAACAAGCCAAAAGGTTATCCATCCTAGCAACACCATACAAAGTTTGGTGAAACAGGTGAATGAATACGTATCAATTCAAATGCATTTTGGAAATAGTCTCTTGACTGTTCTGAATAAAAGTGTAAAAACTGTGTGGGAGTTGGACATTTTTCTCAACAATAACTCTGGAAATTGATAAATCTCATGAAAAAAACAGAAAGATTATACAAAAATTAGCTTGCAGGAAGTCCTAGTTTTTCCATAATAAACAGTCTAAAAAACAAAGAACATTTTTCATAAGATATATATTTGATATCCTTTGACTTCAAGGTGTAATACAAATTTGATTTCCTGGTGAACTTTTAACTTGACTGTATTTGCAAGACATCTGTAAAAATATCATGCCGTATCAGGGCTGTCGTTTAAAGCCGGTAACCGGTAAAACTTGCCGCCTATTCACTCGTTTCTTACCGGCTATAATTCCTATAATAAACCTTGCAAAAATCACAGAAAGTAGATCTAAATCAATGCTAATCCAAAATTTCCTTAATTTCGTCCAAGATATAATTAGTGCCGCACATACACGGCCGCAGTCGACGAAATCCCTTACGATCACGAACGCGACGTCGTCCGTACTTACCTAGACCGATATATATCTAACGTTACATCGCAGTTCTCCCCCCACAGCGCGGCGGCCAAGCCCGCCCGTCCCTACCCCATTGCGATCCCGAGCACGCGAGAAGACGATGCACTGCACATTATATACACACTGATCATAACAAAACTGAAGCTAGCTCGCTGTAACCAAACTATCCGTTGCCGATTTGATATTTGAAGATCACGGAAACCAGGGCCTATACACGTGCGTGCAATGTCTAGAGACAACGTACTTTAGATTCTGAGATGCGCAAATCGGCAACAGAGTTTTGAACTCGGCTGAGTTTAGGCCGGCCACGGCCGTCCCCGGCGGACCCCCGCAGCTAGCTCGCATGATATATGCAGGCTCGCGCTCCGCGAATATTCTATTTTCATTTATTTCCTTAAAAAAGTTGAATAAACAAATATACAGTGTCTTCACTTTGTCAGGAAAAACAGTGATATAACATTATAAAATGAACAGGAACTGAAGTAAATTCTTAAATGTATTCAATAATTTCATGTCAAAAAAAAATAATTAAATGAGAATTCATATGGGGAGCCAAATAAAAGACACAAGTAAAAAAAAAATCAAAATCTAGCCTCTGCTGCCCATTATTTAAATACTGTACATGTATTCAACAAATCATGATGTAGAAAGATTGAGTATGGTGCATCATCTCAGTTTAATTAAAAATTACAAAGTAATGGTACAAAGTGATCAATAATTATCAACTTAATAACTTTTCTTATGAGTTATGATTGTTCATGTAATATTAAACATGAACAATATGTGTGTTTATTACAATATATGTGTAATACAAGGTAGGAAAGATAACTACAAATTTTCTTCTTAGGTATGCACCAGATTGCACGATTTCAAGTGGAAAATCCCAAAAGATCCCTACCGTGGGAGGGGGGACACCCCCCTCCCACACCCTCCCCCCCTCGGTCACTTCGCTCCTTCAAAAATAATTAACAAGACCCCTGCCGTATACTATAAGCAGAATTGGTTGTTTATTATTACAGGAAGTCTTCTGGTGGCAGCGGCTCATTTTGGAGGTTATGTAGCTGGCTGTGATATCAACTATAACATCATCCACGGCAGAGGCAAGTCAAGCAGGGCACAACCAAAGACAGAGACAAAGACAAAATTCAGAGGTGAGTGCATTTGAAGGTAAAGACCAGTTCTGGTCATACGATTGCATTATGAAAGAAACGGTGTGGAATCAATCAGAAAAGGTTGATCATCTAGCATATTATAGTGTTGGTGTGTACTGCAAGGTTCTGGAATCCTCAAAATGATAAGAAATTTGGCACAGTCTTGGTAAAGTTACAAGCACTGTACACAGAAAGATGTATATGGGACTACGCAACACGTGCGCGATATCTATCCGGTCCGGATAGATATAATAATTTACCAAATAAATCAATTAGTACGCGGTTTCCTGGCAAAATTTGTATCATCACGTATTAGTCAAAACATTCTTTCTGGTAATAAGAGCTTCCATTTCATTTGTTGAGAGAGGGGCGTTTCCGAAACTGGTCTATACCTTTAACAATAGTATCAGGGCCCTGTTTCATAAAACTGCAATAACAAGTTACAATAACTTCTATAAGCTACTGATAAAGTGGCATTGATTGACTGAGAGCAAATTTTTCATAGAAACTTAGAATTAGGATGACAGCACACAGCTATATATATATGTAAATCGAAGAAATTGAGTGGTAATTGAGTTGTTTTGCAAGAGGTGACCAGACATTTGCTCCTGCAACAATGGCTAGGGTTGGGGTTGGGGTTAAGGTTGCAATTGGGGTCCAGGTCAGGAACAGGGATAAGTTTAGGGTTAGGTAAGGCATTGGGTCCAGGATTAAATGTAAGAATTTAGTAATTGTAGGATATGGATCCTGAGCAATTGTTGCAAGTGCAAGTGATGTACAACCTTTGCAAGTCTCAGTAAGGGCATATCTCATTTTATGTCTCATGTGAATTAATTCAATGTCCACAATGGTGGCAATGGCCAAGGGCTACTCAACCTCTCCTGGGCCACCACATATCACATTTTGTGGTATAAAGTCATAAATGGTCTTTGAAAATAATATAACTTTTACATGCTTAGTTTCAATAGACTTGTCTTGGAATATCTTCTAAGGATAGAAACTTCATGATAGAGGTAAAAATGTGTAAAGGAGTTAATATGTCGCCTTTCTCTCTCTCTCTCTCTTTCTCTCTCTGTATCAGGTAGAGATGAGAACATAAGTGCCAACTTGGAGCAGTATGGCCTGGGCCACCGCTATTTAGATGTACTCATATCAGACTTCTCACAGGATATATGGAGGGAGCAGCCTTTGTTTGATGCCATCATCACTGATCGTAAGCAAATTGTTAACCCATTGTCTATGGGAGCCAGATGGTTTCTGTATTGAGCCTAGAGGAATAAGATAATCCAGGGGGGCGTTTCACAAAACTTGTCATCAGTGACAAATGACAGTTTTTGTTATAAGCTACTGAAATCCTTACTTCTGATAGGTTATCAGCAGATGTGTCACTGATGTTTGTCATTTGTCAATGAAAAAAGGCTTTGTGAAACGGGCCCCTGGAGTCAAAGGGTGTGTGTTGGTTTGGTCCATCCAGGATGCTAATAGGGCATTTTATGTATAGAGACAAGCAAATGTGGTGATCACAATGAAGTCATTGCCCTAGAAATTGTATCTCATCTGTTGTCATACCCCCCCCCCCCCACCCCTTCGACGCTGTAGCTAAGAGTTCATAGCGCCAACCATATCCACAGTTTTCAAAGGATTCAATTATTGATGACCACGATATCTATTACTTGTTTTCCTAATTTTAGTTTTGGCTTGTTAATTACTTGTTATTGGTATCACCATGTGACTTTCCATCTACCCCCCTTCCCCCTTTGAACAAAGCAGTATTACATGATTAGCATACCTGCCAACCCTTCCAAATAATCTAGAATATTCTGTTTTTCTCGATTTTTAAGACCCCAAATTCTGGAATATTCTGTTTTCTCAAAATTTTGATTTTTTTTTGTTTTTTTGTTTTTGTTTTGTTGTTGTTGTTGTTGTTGTTGTTGCTTACGCCAAATTAAGCTTGTTTTATCATATGCCGCGATGTGAGAGTTCACGTATTGCGTGCATTGAAGGGCTGCATGATTGAGCAGCGAATTTGTATTCGCTTTTTTGCACAGATTTACCGCGTATTGCCAGTTACACTGCCGCTGCATGTGCGAACGCCTGTTAAAGAGAAGGTTGAGTTCTGGGAAGAGGTGAAAAATAGTTTGTGAGCATTACTCATTCTTATTATTCAAGTGTGGAAGAACATCAGTTAAGACATGTTCCCTGAAAAGCATGGCTCTTCAAATGCCTTCATATTCTAAATATGCATGTAACATCGTAAAAATCGGGGGGCCGGCTTTTTACGCCACGTGTTCGTGTAGTCCCATATACATCTTTCTGTGCAAGTGTTTGTAACTTTACCAAGACTTGGCCAAATTTCTAATCATTTTGATGATTCCAGAACCTTGCGATACACACAAATTCTTATATGCTAGATGATCAACCTTTTCTGATCGGTTCCACACCATTTCTTTCACAATGCAATCGCATGACCAGAACTCAACTTCATCTTTAAGGGTACAGATTTCTTATTTTCGAAGACATACCGTGCTAACAATTCTTAATTCTCATTTTCAAATGTTGGCAGGTATGGATTAGTGTTGCTAATGATAATAACTGTAGTGATACAACACCTTGTATCCTACAGAAAAAGCACTTTTAGTTCAGTCACTTTTAGTGATAGTTCTGATTATCTCACCTCTTGTGATGTGGTTTTTGCATTTTCTTACTACCGGTACATCAATTTACATGAGTATCCCTTTATTTTCCATCCCTCCAGCACCCTATGGTATCCGTGAGAAGACGAGGAAAGTTGGGACAGAGAAGGAGCATGGTGCACGAGATGATCAGTAAGTAACACACTGCAAAGACGTAAAATGTGAAGTGACCGAAAATAAGGTGCACGATAGTGTACCAGTGCAGCGTTTCACAAAACCGTCATTTGTACAAGTTCACCGACACCCCACTGAAATCTGTGAATGCAATTAATTTAGTGTTATTAACATGCGTCCCAATGGGATATCTGCGAGCTTGTACCTACGACAGTTTTGTGAAACGATGCCCATTTCCCCAGTCAAGTGTTACTATTCACGCTCTTGATCTGTTTTTCTTCAAATAAAGAATTGACTCATTACAGTGTTTTGGCATGATGCGTTTTCTCTATCACCCTCTGAGTTTAGATACTCAATTCCCTTTGATAAAAGTTCAAGGACGTTCCCCAGTAATGTCCTTGCAGGGCCAGCTGGTAATGTATTCACCATGCACAATGCCTGGAGTTCCTGTTATTGTACAAAGAAAATACATGATCAGTTAAGGTGTGCATGAACATTACTGCAGACGTCATTAAAGGTAATACAAAGTTTTGGTATGGGCTCATGAATTTGGTTCAAACGAACATTTCGGAAGCATATGTGATCCTACAATATTCAACGATGGTTGTCGCGGTTAAAATCGAGTCGAAAGTTATGAAATTGTAATAATAAAATCTTTATGCTGTATAGCTCTCTCTCAAGGTCAATATTAATTAAGCTATAAAACAATGTTTCTTGACTAAAATCGAACAATTAGCTATTCCTGTTTGGAAATTATATATCACAGCTATATATTCTGAGATTTTCATGGTCGCAGCTACCACTGTACGGCCCTATTAGGCGCTATTTGAAATTTATCAAAATTTACGGGGAGCACTGGTAAATTTTTATAATCAATTTTTCTCGAAAGCAGAAGTGTTTTAGGGGCTAATTTTTTTTAGTTCTTATAATACATCCACAGAGGTATATAATTATATCAAAATTGTAAATTTCCCAAAACTTTGTATTACCTTTATCTTTAGTTCTGCAGTTAACCCCATTTCCCTATATTTACTTACAGGGGCTCCTACCATGTGCCAGTAACCCAAAGCTACTTTCTCTCTGACATATTTACCGACCTTCTCAACTTCTCAGCTCACCATCTCAGGCTGCATGGAAGGCTTGTTTATTTTTTGCCAATTTACAGACCAGAGTAAGTATGGGTGATTGCGATAATAATAATATAATAATTAAAAAAAGGTGCTCATAAAGCGCTTACCGCCAAAGTCTCTAAGCGCTATAATCCCTGCATGGTGGTCATTTTTTTTACGGAATAAATGCTTGTAATGCTGATTCTCTTGAAAAGTTTATTTCCTTATTCAAACTCAAATTTACTTTGCAAAAGAGTATTTGTTCACGTGTATCGGTATTGTTGCAGATTATGATTTTCCTCAACATACATACATATATGTTTCCCTTGGACCCTCTTGAGTATATCGGTAATTCATTCTGTTCACAAAAAAAGTGTTCTTTATAGGCAGACCTGTAGTTTTTAAGTAAAGGTTATTTTAGGTTACTATTAGTCTGTAAGAAACAATATCCCAGGGAAAGAGAAAATGTAGGTGGTCTTTCTATACAGGTCCTCTCTTTAATAAGCAGTGTATATGTATATCTAATTCAGTACCACCGTGAATTATTTTCAGATACTCAGAAGATCAGATTCCCCACCATCCCTGTCTAAAGATTGTTGCAAACGATGAACAGATTCTCAACAGTAGCATGAGTAGAAGACTCATCACCATGGAGAAAACTCATCATGTAAGTCAACATCAGAGAAAGTAATTTGCTTCATTTCTTTAATACTTCCCTCTTAAGTGTTGGGAGCTCCAAAAATCTGAAGGCGAAATTTCACTTAAATTGTATCATAATGTGAAAGAGGATGTCATTTAAGACACATTTCTTATTTTAGGTTTTCTGCGTACAACAGATAACCCAAATTATGTATTCTTTTATCAATATTTGTCTTCAAACACATTTTTTTTTTTTTGGGGGGGGGTGGGGAAATCTTTGCAGAAGTGTGTCTTAAATGACATCCTTTTTCACGTTATGGTACAATTTAAGTGAAATTTTGTCATCAAATTTTTTGTGAATTTGGGGCTCTCAACACTTAAAAAGGGCTTTAAGATTCATGTACTGAAAAAGTAAGTACCGGTATATGCAGGGTTCAGCGCCAGTACATAATATACTTGTGCTCCAACCAGGCTATAGGGATTTCAGAAAGAGAAATACAAAGGGAAAATAAAGAGTAAATCCTTCTTGGTAAGAATACCAACAAGGGAAATATATACCCTAATTAACGGTGTATAAACCGCACCTTTTTGCCGCCGAAAAAAATTCAAAGTCGGGGGTGCGGTTTATACACGGTACACCAAAAAAATTTTAAAAAAAATTAAAGTTTCGATTTATGCCCCTCCACCTGGCACTATGCCTGGCAATGTCTCCCAGCTCAGTAATCGGTGTGTGTTGACTCACCACTCTGAAACTAAAACAACACTCAAATTTTTCTGTCTTCTTGGTTTGAAAGTTTTTTTTCTGATAGATCTCAATATGTAGTTTATAATAATAATTCCTCCAATTTTTCTTCTATTACACGGCTTTCCACAAGGTTCTATCCTAGGTCCTCTACTGCTTTTTTAATTTACATTAATGATCTTACACATTCAGCTGCACCTCGCAGTTTTTTTTTTTTAGGGCAAAAAAGAGGGGTGCGGTTAATACACGAGGGCGGTTTATACAACGTTAATTACAGGGTATATCATGATGCATACGTTTGATGCTATGGCCCTCAAAGGCCACCCCCCTTTGAGATTTGCACCAAGTATAAACAAATTTGCTTAGCTGCCTGTGTTTATAGTTGTTGGTTTGTTTAATACAAGGACTCCATCTTTAGAACCTGTTTCTTGTATTAGGTAACAAAAGATTATTGCTCTACTCAAAGCCACTAGCATGCTTAGTTGTCATTTCTAGGAAAACTATCACCCACAAACTAGCATACCCCATTTCCTCGCCCAACAAACTACAGGTAATTTCACACCAGAAACCCAAGTATGAACAAGATGGTAATTGCTTTGGGAGGCAGCCATCCACGGTCTAGTTGTTTGGGAGGTTATAAGTCGAGGGGGGGGGGGTATGCATTCTCCTTTTGCTTCAGATCATGTTACATATCCTATCAATGACCTCTGACTTTCTTAAACGATTTCTCCCTCAGGTCAGCGATGCCTCCACTTCCACGGCAACGATTTCTAACAACACTTACGGAGAACACAATGCAATACGGGACAAGTTTCTGGTTCAGAACACACACAAGAGACTGAAGAGCGATGACAGTGTTAGCCCAGAGAGGGCGGCAGACACAGAAAGCAAAGAAGAGGTGGCATGTGGATCATCACCGAGATGACACCATGGCGATCGTCATATCTAGAACAGAGGATGATGTGTTAGCCACAGGCAAGAAGACGGGTACTAGAGCACTGTCATTCTGAAGACCCTGGCCAATACTATGACAAAGACAAAGGAGCTCATCGCTACCCGTTGTGTATGGAAACCAAGTTGTTCCTGTATTAAACATATGGAAATGATGGACTTTGGTAGTCCACAGATTAAAGGGATCCGGTAACTTTGTCTCAGATTCCGAAACAAAATTCTGGATTTAGCTCATGCTGCAATCATAATTATAAACCTTTAGGTCAGTCAGGAACCCCATGACTTTTACAAGTCGATCGCCTGGCTGATTATCAAGATATTTATGATTGGAATTACAAATTTTGAAAACAGTTTGCCAAACGGTTTTTATAACACTACAGTCTATTGGAGAAAACGAGTATGGTAAAACCGGTCACTCAAAGATTTTTGCTTTTTTGAGGAACTTCTTGATCATTTTGAAGCGCAATTTTTTTAGGGCTTCAATATTTAAGTAATATTGACGGCCTTCTGGGCAATACGACATATATCGCCCGAACCGAAGGTGAGGGTGATAAATGTCGTATTGCCCTGAATTAGGCAGTCAATATTACTATTATTAACCACATCAGACATCTAGAGCAAACAAGAAACTCTTAATATCTTATAGAGTTCGCGCAAAGTGCGCATTTTCTTAAACACGATGCGCGATGTAAATTACAGTAGCTGATGCGCGATGTAAATTACAACTGGCTCTATATTATTGCTCACTAGTTTAACACGCATTTTGCCATTGACTTTTCTGAGCGGGCTAAAATATTTCTCCATTGGTTTACTGTATAACCTATATTGCCCGCCAAATTACACACAAATCCCATTGACTCTTCTGAGCCGGCTAAAATATTTGCTCATTGGTTTACTGTATAACCTATATTGCCCGCCAAATTACACACAAATTCCTGTTGACTTTTCTGAGCGGACTAACTTATTGTAATTTTGTTGACTTATCCATCAAACCTTGAGGGCAATAACATTTAAAAATTGCCCTGCTCAGATGTCTGATACGGTTAATAATACACCATATCACAGACACTAATAAGACGTAGGGCAGTGTATCTCAGATTTAACATTGTTAAACGATCCCTTTGAATGTGTATGGAGAAATTTTGCTTGAGCAAACCATTAGAAGTTTGGACAACCAGAATGTCTGGAGAAAAGGCCCAAACTAATTTTTTTACTGACAGTGATCGTTATGTAAATTTATCAGAGACGTCCTTGAAATTTTACAGAATGGAAGCAGGCTGTTTGTCCTTACAACATGAAGTTAGAAATACTGTATTTGCCGGCGTAAAGGCCGCAGTATTTTTGGAAGAGAAAATATCAAAAAGTCGGGGTGCGGCCTTTACGACAAAGAGTAAAAAAAAAAAAAAAATCAAAGTCAAAACCAGCACAAATTTGCCCATATGGGACTACAAACGGTAAAATAACTATACCACTATGGTACAGGACATTTTCAAACATCTTACCGACAATTTTATCTTGCATTGTTGAGATGAAGACGAAAATAACTTCCTAAAACAACATTTGCCGATATATATCTTGATCTAAGTTTGTGCCAATGCATTGCAAAAGTAAAGGAATGGGCCGTTTAACGGACCTGCCGCGAAGCATCCATCCGAAGTCGCCATTTTGTTTTTCCATTTCATGCCATTTCGCATTACACTGTACATTGTGGTAGGGGTATATCGGACACCAAATCTGCCTGCGATCACTTTTTTAGCTAAACTTCCGGTAAATTATAAGAATATTGATGAATTTGGTATCAGTTTGTAAAAAAAAATAGTGTTTTAAGAAAAAATTAGGATTATTTTGTTTTGTCTGTTTGTTTTTTTTCCTTTTTTTTAATTTTTTCCCTCTTTGAAATGTCAAAGTTGGGGTGCGGCCTATGCGGCGGTGCGGCCTTATCGCCGGCAAATACGGTACTGACATTCTACTGGAGGCTGCCCTGCCAAGACGTGGGCTGCCATCCTGTCATCTTCATGTACATACAGTTTAATTGCCCATAAATTATTAAAATAGTGAGATAAAAGACCTCCATAAGATCATGATTGCAAAGAGCAAGTGGTGTTCGATGAGTACTCTAAAGAGTGCAGGAGAAATAATGGAAATATTGAAAATATTGAACCTTTTCTTTGTCATTGTGATAACATATTGCTACAGATCAAGAATTTGGTTCTTTGGTTGTTATGGTAACTTCTTTTATTTACGCAGCTGATTTTGATGACTTAAAAAAGTAAAATAAAAAGTTTTATCTCCAATAACTCTTTTTAAAGGCAATGTAGGGAATACATTTTGAAATAAACTGTCAAGAATTCTCTCTAAACTGCTGCTCAGTTGGTTTAAATGTAAAATGGAATTCCATGTGTATCACCAAAATGTTTGAATCATCAAATAAAGATTTAGAAGAAGACCAAAAAAAAATTGTTGAAAATCACCTCCAAAAAGTAAAATAGGAAATAAAGATTAAATAAATAATGCAGACACTTGACTAGAAATCAAATTGGGGCTCTCAGAGCTCTTAGCTCATCATATTCATAAAGCCTTTCTAAGCCTAGTTGTTAACTAACTATGTACTATAGCTGATGCAAGTAGTTCACAATTAGCTTAGCAAAGGTTTTATAAATATGGATCCAGGTATTGGATATAACAGCAGAAAAGTTGAAATAAAAGTGGCAAAGTAGATTTTAGTGCAGTTAACCTTTAAAAGACTGCTCAATCATGTACATGTATATTAAAAGATAATGGAAGTTCATACAATGTGCTTTTCACTGAGCTATGGTTTTGATCAGTTTGACTCATTATACCTGTGCTTTACTTTTTGTAGTGACATCAAAACCATGTACCGTATTTATTTTGTTTCAAGTACCTTTTCCTTATTACATATGGGGATAATGTATGCACAGGTTCTCATGAAAAGGTCCTAAACGAAGAATATTCCACCTCACAACTTTCTTTCATTATGTAAATCTGTAGATATGCCTGACAAAAGGGAAACTATTGTGTTTGTGTAAGGTTGTCAGATAATATTGTAAACAAAATGCTGCATGCAATGATAAAATTAGCAGTGAATTATAAGGTATCTTTAAATTATTTGTTTATGGAAGTTTTTTAAAAAGTAAATTTTCATCAAAGTCCCCATATGCATGTAAATGATTGTTTATGAAAATACAACAAGCATGGAAAAGAGATTAAAATGAAGATTGAAGGATCATAAAATATGGAAAAGTTATACAAGGCATTTTGTTTCCAGTTGTTTTTAGGGATGTATAAAGTGATTTGTGATAGAGAATATATTTAGATGTTCTATATGATCTCGCAAATAAATATAAAATCCATTGGAGATAGTCATTTTGATTCAGGATTTAGAGGAAAATTACAGACTTTTTAATAAGATGGAATCAACCGTGTGATATACCTAAAGAAAAATTATTTGCTACAAAGTTTAAGATTGAAAAGTGTGATAAAAATAATGTTGTGAAAGAAAGAATGGTGTGTCTTGAGAGGGAAAGAGAGAGAGAGAGAGAGAGAGAGCTAGAAGGGGGGGGGGGGAGAATGAACAGAACAGTGTAAAAAAAAAATCAATATGAGAAAAATGAATGACATCAAAAATGAGGGAGAGGGGGAGATGTGATCGAGAAAAGGATAAAGGAAGAATTAGTCGGAGAAGAGACAAGAATTTGAGGTAACAAAATTGTGAGAGAAAAAAGAAGAAGATTAGAGTAAAAGACATATATCAAAATGTCACGAAACAGGGTTGAAAATTTAGGGAAGAAAAAAGTATAATAAGATTTCACTGTCACATCAACTTCTGTTAGAATGTATGTTTTGAGACTACCAGCTGTGAGGTATGTGTACGTGCATTTCTTGATCATGCGCAGATGTAACACATTTTAAATGATCTGCGCATCATGTATAGTGTGTGTGTGCATGAAATGATCCAGGGACGAGACCGGCTGAATTTTAGAACGAGTCGGCAACTAATTTCAGTCTGAATTACTGCCGAATTAGACCACATTTCACCATATAACGTCAACCAACGGCTAATATCCAGGTATTAGCTGGTACTTGTTCATCAAAAGAGTATATTCCTCTCACAAAGAAAGTGTAATCTTAGAAACAACATGACGGATCCAGGCTCGCCGACGAAGCGGCAACGGCAAGACCCAATACCCGGGTCTAGCCCGGTGGGAGGGGACGACGTATTCACATCGCCCATCAGAGAACAGTTGATGCAGCACAGTACAAGTGCATCACACTTACAAAGACGTCAAACCTTGTCATATGACATGGTGGATACAGTGGGCCAGTTTTCAGCGAGAGGAGAGGGCTTTAATATGGTGGGAGAAGGAAAATGCATTGCAGTATTCACAAGTGGAGGTGATTCTCAAGGTAAATGCAGCTGGGCCCGGGCCGGGAGGTATTCTGGAAAATGATGTTAAAAATCTATCACCTCTACTAAGTACGGTAAAAAAAGTCGGTATCAGTTTATCACTATCTATTATCTATATCACTAGTATCAGGTTATCTGTTTTATATTATAATAATTGTCATACCCAATTAAATTTAGGACAAGTCATTGGTGAATGTCTGTGCAAAAAACTGCCTGTTGTAAAGTGCGCAATAAACTTATTGCGCATGTGCAATACCGGTAAGTTAACCTCTAGAAGTAGAAGTAGAACATAACCAACCCAACTGAAGAAGTGACCGAGGATTACAGGATCTACCTCTCCTTGTATGATGATGATGATGATGATGATGATGATGAAAGTGTAAACATGGAAATGAAATCAAAAGACAAATGTTATTGATAACCATGTGATTGTGATCGACATGCTCTATTTGACCTCAACCTTAGTTTTAGTTTTAGCAGGAACTGTTTGATCTTTTTTTTCAATTTTCAGATTCAGACTTTCCACATCATGAATGCAAACATTGTCTGCGACGTTAGAAAAAGGAACATGAAACTAAATTACAGCCTCACTGCTCCCTCTACATAACACAATGCCTAATCGGTGACCAAACTAGTAGTACAGACGGCCTTTAAGTTGAAGAAATATATTTTTACAGAAATGGTTCAAAATGTCCCTTTGACTTTCAGTCACACATTTGTATTGCTAGTTTACTGGGATGTATGGTAAATGGGTAGAACCCCTGCTGATATTTCATATACTCTTCCTTAGTGAAACTGATATATAAACTTATAAGCTAGTCTATGTATTATAACTATTGGAACAAATTTTGCATGTTAACATAATTCATTAAAAAAGTTCCAAGACTTTATGAATGCATTCTTAAATTCAGCCACCACTGAGATCAATCAATTACTGATTTACGTGTACTTCATGAATTTATCTGTCACTTTTTTTTCGTTGTATTTTAAAGAAACACTAAAAAGGAAGCAAAGCCTTGATTTGATTAATGGTTTAGCTCCATCTTATCACTTACACTTATTTTAATTACAATCTATATTACAGGTTATTCTATTTGAATAATTAAACACAATATACAGTTTTATGAAAGCATTCAAAATGTCAGCTTTCTCTGAATGTAACAAGTGAATTCATTTTAGTCATAAAGCCATTCATTACTGGCTGCAATCAAATTGGCATTAGGCATTCAGCTAGTGTTGCGATCAGGTGAGCAGACCTGCCATTCAAGCATGGACCTACATGGTTCAACGTTCAAGTGGCCTTTTGATGATAATGGTATCACTGAAAGATTAGTCTAATTATGCAGACCTTTTTTTTTTTTTATCAGAACATAATTTTTCAATACAGTTTGTCTGGTAATGTTACTCACATAGTTTTTAAGTTGTCTTCAAACCTTATTTGGATTTTTATTAGGTTTTTAACATTTTAGAAATTGTTTTCAAATTATACAATCACTGTTTCATTTTTCGCCTCAGGTATGAATGCAGCTGTGAGATCTGTTGCACGTATAGGGATCTATGTTGGATTCAAGGTCTATGCAATACATGAGGTGAGGTTTTTCAAGTTTAAAGTGTTCCCATCACCAAAACAATGTTACCGGTATGCTCTTTATAAGAGGGGTTATATTACTTCTACAAAGAGATAATGCTGTTTAAATATAACCTCGGGCTCAGTACACAGAAAACGCCATGTTTGAGTAGACTAGTCAAAGCAAGCACATGCAGTCACATAGAATCGGGCCCTTTATGTTATCCTTTACTGTTAACTTATAGAATACCAGGTAAAATTTGTCAGTGATAAATTTTGTACATAAATTCTAGCTATACACAAGTTATCTTTCCGATGTTTGGTACACTTTCATGTCATCCCTAGAAATCAATAGAAATGATAACTTTGAATTGTTTAATTTGGAGTATTCAATGCTAGAATTGAAAATGAGTTGACAAAAATGTCATACTGCTTCAATTTAAGTTCAAATATCAAACAAGGGATAAAGATACTTTGTTCAAATGAAAACATATGCATATGATAAGTAATGTATGAAGCATTCACATTATTACCATGATGTCACATCCTTGTGCAAGGTTATAGAATGAATGATGCTTGTGAGGAAGAAGTCGATTGTATATGACTGATACTATTTTGACCTTTACCTTTGGCTCACTAGACAGTGGAACATGATATTACCATGGCGTCATGTATACATTAATGTACTTGGGATTATTATACTGTACATACGTACATGTATATACCTCACTCTGTCTTTATTATTATCCCATGATCTTTGCCTATCTAAAAAACATTCCTATTTTCCTCTGTCTCTATCTCTCTTGTTTCATGTTAATTTTACAACCTTTTCCTGATTTTATTTGATTTAAACTCTCTTTGTTCATTTTGTTTTAACCTATCCCTTATCTTTTAATTCTGCAGGGTTACCAAGGCATGTGTGATGGAGGCGATCATATCAAGGAGCTTTCTTGGTCAGATGTTTCTAATATCATCCAGCTGGTAAAAAGATGATCACATTACTTCATCGTTTCTTTAACAGAGACTTCTTGTATCGTAGCATTGCTTTCTTGAAAGCCCCTTTCATGCTAGCAATTCAATGATCCTATATTGTTGATATCCTGAATTGTTGTTGTTTAAACACTAAACCATGCCAAAATTGTAGGCTTAGCCAAGGAAGATAGTAAGGGCTGTCCGCCCCCATGCCCCCCACCCCTACCCCCCCCCCCCACCCCTCATTTTTTTCAATGTAGCTACATAATTGTATACAAGGTATGCTTAGACTCGAGTACATTACTTACATCTTGTTTTTATATCAATACGAAAGGATGCAAAAAAACAACTTCAGGGTGATTTATGCATTCTAGCTATACACAATTCTTTTTCGCCAGGTGATCGGTACACTTTAAATTTGATAAAGACCAGTTGTTTGGCTAAGCAGGTTAATAGGCAACTTTCACATATGAACTCTCGAGATACCATCTTCAATCATGATTCGTAACTGTTTGTCTGAATGCTGCAGGGTGGTACCGTGATCGGGAGTGCTCGCTGCAAGGACTTCAGGGAGAGGGACGGAAGGAAGAAGGCTGCCATGAACCTCATCAAGAAAGGCATAAACAACCTGGTGGTCATCGGGGGAGACGGTAGCTTGACTGGTGCTAACGTCTTCAGACAAGAGTGGGGCAATTTCGTAGCAGAACTCTCCAAAGAAGGTATCGTATACCAGTCATGATCCATATGTTAAGATTACAAGAATATCACTGGAGGGTATAATCTACCTTCTAGTGTGCTTCCATTGTTTTCTCTTATTTAAAGTATTTAAGAAAATTATTTTATATGTAAAATGACAATTAAATATATTTTATAACATCATTTTTTTTATTGGAGTGCTTCACTGTCATTTGTTGATGTAAAGAATGAAAAGATGTAGCAGCAGTCAGCTTGAAATGTTTTTTACGGTATGGAGAAGAGCTGGCATTTCAAAGAAAGTATCAAAGAAAGATTACATGCAAAAGCACTGCAGGATTTCATTCATCCATTTGTTAAAAATGTTTGCTTTGGAATGTTCAAGACTATTGTAACTTTGTAAAAAATGAAGAAAAAAATAATTTTATGTTGTGTTGTTTTTGATACTCTAAGGCAAGATAACTTCAAAAGAGGCTAAAGCTTGTGAATACCTCAACGTTGTTGGCATGGTAAGTGAGCCATTATGTACATGTATACACTATTCTATTGTCCCACATTTTGATCTTCCTCATCTAGCTCTTGGTTTTATACAGAAAATGAATGTCTTTTTTTCTACCCATCTTCTCTTTTCTAGAATTTAATCACTTTTTGTTTAGAACTTTTTCAGTAGAGAGGTTATCTTCAAAGGAGAAAATATTGACACTTTCAAAAGTTGGATGAATGTAGTTTTTTTAGAAATATATACCTCCTAATGATAATGTCTTTGTTCCTGTCTAACTTCTAACCGACACTATCTCAACTGATATAGCAGTTTAATGCATACCCTCATTGTAAAAGATGTATGAATAGATTTCAGCCTTCATGGAATATTTCTTGTATAATTTTGAAAATTCAAACTTAAAGTCAACTCTAGCTGATTGTATTACTTAATAAATTCTTCATTCTTCACCCCCTCTCTGTCTGTCTTTCTTGCTGTCTGTCTCTCTTTCTCTCTATGCATCACCAGGTGGGTTCCATCGACAATGATTTCTGTGGTACTGACATGACCATAGGCACAGACACTGCACTGCACAGGATCTTAGAGGCAGTGGATGCAATTAGTACTACAGCATCAAGGTTTGTGTAGCTCACTGCATTGAAGACATTTTTTATGATACACTCTGTATACAAAATGTAGCTTGGTACTCGGTGCACTTTCATGATGCAAATATTGATGATGTCTGTGTTACTGACATGACCATAGGCACATACACTGCATCACACAAATAGAGGCAGTGAATTAAATTGGTAGTACAGTTTCTAGGTTTGTATACATGTACCCCTGGCTAATATACAAATATACAAGGACACTCGAGGATCTACCTGAAACTATTTGCATCGAAGAAACATCAAATAGTACTATCTTTAAATGTCAACTCTCAACTCAAGGGTTAGGGGATTTCCATCTCATCCCGGCACTAAACTTCTTTTGGCAAGACATTAGTCCACATTTTCCACTCCACCCAGGTGTAAATGGGTACCTGGCCTTGCTGGGGTGATAATAATTGTAGGGCCTGCAGAACAAGCAGTATTTACACTGACGTGGCTACCCTGGGTAAATAAGAACCAATTATTATAATGATACCATACATGATTTTAATTTTTTAAAAATTGCATCGTTTCAATTAGCCATCAGCGCTGCTTTGTACTGGAGGTCATGGGTCGTCACTGTGGTTACCTAGCCTTGGTTGCAGGTTTGGCGTCCGCTGCTGATTGGATCTTCATTCCTGAAATGCCACCAGATGCTGGCTGGGAAAATAAGATCTGTAACAAACTTCAGCAGGTAGATAGTAATTCATACATATTATACCAAATGAACAGGTCGATGAAAAAGAATACAGATAATGTTTTGAAGGACAGGTCCCCAATAATTTCTTTAGAATACTGGGATTTAAGCAGTCATTGATATATTCATCTAATGTCAGGATTACCACAAGATGCCTTACAACTGGGAAGATAAGGTCAAACTTAAGCAGGAACAAAAAACATGAAAACAAAATGTATTACTTCAAAGAAGATGTAACTAATCTTTTATTTTGAATGTTTCCACTTTTGATATTCAATTAGAGTGAATCCTGAATTGGGCATGTTGTCATATTAGAAAAACATCAGAACAATTATTTTGTACAGTGTTTAAGGTACAGGCTTGATTATTCTCAATTATGTTCAGAAAAGAGGTCCCCTTCTGTGAGTTATTTCAAAATATTAGAAGTTAGTACTAAATTGTTAGTCATACCATTCATACATGTTGCCTGATTAAATATTTTGTTAATGCAGATGAATATTGCAAGCTTTCCAATAGGAGAGTTGGAAAAGATGAACAAAACTATAAAAAAAAAAAAATTATTCCAAGTATAGTATTGCCTTCAAGTTGATTGAGCGTCATTCATATAATATTTGTTTATATGTGCATCTCTATGTGATTCTTTTACCATCACCAGACTAGAGAGTTCCGTAAACGTCTGAACATCATCATCGTAGCAGAGGGCGCCTGTACACAGGAGGGAGATCCAATCACAGCTAACCTCATCAAGGATGTAAGTGATCTACAAGTCTTTATTAATAATAATAATAATAGCTAGTTCTTATAATAATAATAATTAATAATAATAATAATAGCCTAATAGTCCACTCCAAATTTTATTAAACCGAAACAGAAATTCTTTTAGCTCAATTGATCGTGAGCCCGGCAGCCACTGATCAGCGCCAGATCGACGTTGCTCTATCCCTTATTGTTGAACGCCAAACAAAGTAGCAACAACTCCCATCTTTTATCGTCTTTTGGTATGACGCGGCCGGCGTTCGAACCCACGACCTCCCGGTTGTGAGGCGGACGCTCTACTGACTGAGCCAACACTCCGGTTTCCAGAACCGAAACCCCTCTCAAAGCGCTTTACAGATATATATATTATTCATGATCTATCTATTTTGTAACTCTCAATTCTATTTCACAAAACTTGTTTTTCACATGAATATTTATGTAAGGTAGAGGGAAAAGTTTGATAGATTTATTTAGATGGTAGTTAGCATTCCTTTCAGATGCTTGATCAGAAATCATGGATGAAACATCAAATTATATGGGACATGACATGTATGTTTACACATGTGGAATAATATAAGGACATATTCAGCAACTTTTCAAACCTAGTTGTTTTTTTTTTTTTTAATATATGTATGTTTTGTCATGTACAACTGTTTGTAGATTTTAGAAATGGAATGGAAAAATGAACTGAATTGAACTGAAGTGAATACTTAAACCAAACCACATGTTCCAGGATACTGACTCACATTCATATTAGTGACACCCAGGATTGTAAATACTAACTATATGTAACTCTCTTCTTTCTTCTTTTCATCAGCTGATTATCGACCGTCTAGGGTTTGACACAAGAGTGACCGTTCTCGGTCACGTCCAGCGAGGGGGTAACCCATCAGCCTTTGACAGAATTCTGGTAAGCACTCACCCCAAATTCTTGGGTTTTTTTAAGTAAACTTTCAAATTTGTTTCCCATGCTGCAGTTAAGAAAATGAAAGATCAGTTCTTTTATCACACTGGTGAAGAAATTTTGTGTACTTGTTATATAAAAGCTAAAATACTAAACGAGAACATCTTTAATGGCTAGGAGAGAGTTCAGATAGTCTTGTGAAAATTAAAATTAGCGATGTCCTTATATTATATGTATTCTGTTTAAAATCATGGTCTAGCTGTATCCATATATTGAACAGGCTTTCATCTTCCTCTAGTCGTTTGATTCAATCTTAAAATAACAGGCGACAGCCATCGTTGAGCAGTAATTTTGTGACAGTCATATACCTGTTGGATTAAAGTGTATTATTTTCCTCCATATCACTGTAACTGTTAAAGTAGTCACCCGAGGAATCAAAATTGTTTTGAATTGATGCGAAATTCATACAATTGCGAAGGGGAAGCCTTACTGATCAAATATAACAACTTCCCTCTTCAAAATATGTTAGGGGCCTGCAATAATCATCTCTCAATAAGGCCTAAAAAAAAAAATTGATGACTTGGCGTAACGGGTCACTGAAAATTAGGGTAGGTAGGGCGATTTTTTTTTGTTTTTGTTTGTTTTTGTTTTGTTGTTGTTGTTGTTGCTTATATTTGCATACATGAAATTAGCCATTCATACACATACATACATACAGTGGCGTAGATAGGTCCTCAGACCTGATCTGATGAGAGGGGTAGACCACAATATGTTCAAATAACTCCACGCACACACACACACAGACAACATCAAATCAGAAAACGGACCACAGTTTTCCTTAGATGCCTTGATGTTCTTAACCACAAAATTATCAGCGGCCAGATCTTGAACGATTTCTCCGATTGTTGCTTCAATGTCCACCTTCCGAAGAACGCTGAATAAAACGTGAGCACCAAATTTACCCGTGAACTGAACGCCATAGGACGCCATGTTGGGGATACAATCGCCTAGCGGTACTATGGCGTACCTGCCCGCTGCACTCGGCGCGCGAGCTGGCCCAAACACGGCGCGGCAAAGCCCAGAACGAAAGCAACAAACATCCGGGTTTTCCCCACTGCGATATCGATATTTACGCAATCACAATCGGATCAAAAAAAATAAAAAAGCGTAGGGTCGGCGATAAAAATAGGGTCGGGCGGGTTACGCCAAGTCATCAATTTTTTTTTTAGGCCTAATGTTAAATTTTGAGATCCAGATTTTTAGCCTTCAGCGGTCCTCCGTAGAGCGTCAAGATTCGTGATGTCACATGCGAGACACAGCTAGCCACAAAATTGCATTTTACACCTTTCCATTGTTATCTATATAATTGTTCAGCAAATAATTCATGAATAACTTGTGAATTTTCTTTGGGTGACTACTTTAAACATTACTAACCTGTGTTGTTCTGTTGGTATCGTTGTGACAGGGATGTAGGATGGGTGCAGAAGCAGTACTGTCTCTGGTAGATACCAAGCCTGACATGCCAGCCTATGTGGTGTCTCTGGATGGTAACAAGGCTATACGGGTTCCCCTCATGGACTGTGTTAGAAAGGTGAGATTTTGTCTACTCCCTTCTTTTCTCACTCTCTCTCTCTCTCTCTCTCTCTCTCACCTTCTCTCTCTCTCCCTCTCTCTCTCACCTTCTCTCTCTCTCTCTCTCTCTCTCTCTCTCTTTTTGTCTTTCCCTCTATCTCTCTCTTCCACCTTTATTTCATCACTCTTTCCACTTATTTTGTTGTTTACTTTATCTTTTGCCAGTTCTCTATATCGGTTTCCTTCCCTTTCCCCCCTCACTCTCTCTCCCTCCCTCCCTTTTTCTCCCACCCTCTCATTCATCACTCTTTATGTATTCCAGTCTCCCTCTATAAATATGATGCACCTCCATTGTTTCCTCCTTCCCCTTTCTCCCCCTCTCATTCAATCTTCTCTCTCGCTCTCTCTTCACTCTCTCTCTCTCTCTCTCTCCCTGTGCCTGTTTCTCCCTCTATATAGCTCTCCCACCTTTCTTTTATCACCTTTCCCTCTCATTTTGTTTGCGCTCTTTATATTCTACCTGTTCTCTGTCTCAGTCTCCTCTCCCTCCTTACCCTACTCCCCTTCTCTCCCACCCTCTCACTATCACTCTTCATTTATTCCACTCTCCGTCTATAAATATGACGCACCTCTATTGTTTCCCCCCTTCCCCTTTCTTCCCCTCTCATTCAATCTCCATCTCCCTCTCTCCCTGTCTCTCTCTCTCTTTTTTCTCCATTTCCATTTCTTATCAAGTCTCCTGTCATACATACTGGCACATGTATATTTGTGTCTGCCAATCCTCACCCCTTCCATTATACTCATCACCTCTACCTGTCCACCTCCCATTCCATCAACTCCTTCTTTCTTCTATATTCTTGTTTCCTTCCTAAAACTCACATTTTTGTAAAGAAACTTTGGGCTTGCACCCAGTAACTAAAGATCTCGTGCTCGATCTTGCAATTGAAAACAAGTCAGAATTTTTGTTAAAGGACCAGCGGGATTTGATCCTGCCATCTCCTGCTTCAAAGCAGTTTCATATTTTGTTGTGAACAAAGTACCCCATTCTTTACATCTTATTTCTTTGGCAAAACTATGATTTTTATTTTCTTGCCCTTTGACAGACTCAGGCGGTTGGTGAGGCTTTGAGAGCGAAAGACTTCAAGAAGGCATGCTCTTTGAGAGGAAGGTGAGTCTGTGTTTACAGCTAAATAATACTACAACAAATCATCATGAAAGATCGCTTATGAAGGGCATAAAGGAAAAGAAGGAAAAGAGTGTGCATTCAAAAAGTGCATTTTGATAGTGATAATTACAGTATGTCTTTTTACCCAGGGTAGCCTCATCAGTACTAGTACTGTTCTCCCTGAAGCCCCTGCAATCATATTATTACCTCAGCTTTAATTGGCTCAAACGAAACGGGAATGAAAGATGAGTTGGTCAAATATTACTTCCCAAATGTCTTTTATTATAATTCTAACATGTTTATCTTGGACACGCTTCAACATTTTCATTTTTACTTTTTTCAAATAATTTAGGAGTTTTCTGAGCAATCTCAGTATTTACCTGACACTGTCCCGAATCAAGCCCAAGGAGGAGGTGTGCAGCTTGGACGGTAGACTTTGTGCTGTAAGTATCCCTGATTGTAAGACATGTACTCCAGTGATACAGCAACAATTGCTCTATCTGGGGTCAATTTACCACACTGTTGAATGCCTATCTTCAGGGATGCCAGTTTTCAGGCAATAGCCTGAATTCTTCAGGCCCTGGCGACTTATTTCAGACCATAGTTTAGGTTTTTTGTGTACAAAATAGCTCATTCTAGGTGAATTTCAGGCCCTCTGATCAATTCTAACTGACATCCCTGTATCTTACATTCCTGACCAAACACTTTACCTAACCCTAAAACCTATCCTAAAACCCAATCACAACGCTAACCTTAATCTGTTATCTTTGATGAAATAACCTCTGGAGCAGTTGTTGCTGTTTCAAACGCAAGATTACCATATGTCATCACATGCCATGTACACGTACTGTATATGTGAGTGAACATTATTTTTGGTCAAAAAGTAATGAAAGGATAAAGATAAGTATAACCTATCTCTGTCAGCATTTCTGTTCATTTGCAGACAGAAATGAGTTGTGTAGATGAAGATTACAAAAGGTTTTTTATAAAAAATGTGTTTTTCATGAAATATACATCTGCAAACTCCATCATTTCACTCATTTTTGCCAGGTAAATATCTACTTCTAGAAAAGGAGTGAGTAGCTACTGTTTTTTATTGTTCTTTGAATACAATACTGAATTGATATATATATTCAATTCATTTCAATCTTAGCTGTTACAAATGAGGACAGGATAGTTAAAAACTTTAAAGTTAAAGACCATTTATGGTCATGCAATTGCATTGTGAAAGAAACATTGTGGAATCGATCAGAAAAGGTTGATCATCTAGCATATAAGTATTGGTGTGTACTGCAAGGTTCTGGAATCATCAAAATGATAAGAAATTAAATTACAAGCACTGTACACAGAAAGATGTATATGGGACTACGCACACGTGCGCGACACGTGCGTTTATCTCTCACATAATAATAGATAAACTGATTTACCAAATATATCAATTAGTAGGCGGTTTCCCGGCAAAATTTCTATCATCATGTGTTAGTTAAAACATATTCTTTCACATGATTGGTAATAGGAGCTTCCATTTAATTTTTTTGAAATTGGGGCGTTTCCAATACTGGTCTTTACCTTTAAGCATTGTCATATTTTTAAATTATGATGCACAATAGAATCAAACAAAGTAAGCAGAACTAGATATTGAAGCATTTAACAAAAATAAATATACTAATAATTTAGACAAGTTCTTAGTTTATGAGAGTGAGGCCTAGATACCACAGTGAAAGCAATTCTAGAAGTTTAAACAAAGTAATTATTGCATATTTTAATTTAATGTTATGATTCCTGTTGACACAGAGTAATTACAACTTTGCTGTTATGAACGTCGGAGCACCTGCAGCTGGCATGAATGCAACTGTGAGGGCGTTTATCCGTACATCTCTTTTCCAGGGATACAGGGTCTACCGCATCACTGATGGTTTTGAAGGGCTTATTGCTGACAAGGTACCTTACTCAGAAGTTGAAGTTGCTTATAATAGTAACATGCACATGTATCAAATATAGCAAAGTACAGTCAAAACTGTCTATAGCGACCGCCCAAGGGAAACACAAAAAGTGGTCTTTGTAGACAGGTTCCTTTAGTACAGGTTTCAATGGGAAACCTTTTTCAAGGGAAACAGAAAATGTGGTCTTTGTAGACAGGTGGTCTTTGTAGACAGGTTCCTTTAGTACATGATTCAATGGGAAACCATTTTCAAGGGAAACAGAAAATGTGGTACTTGTAAACAGGTGGTCTTTGTAGACAGGTGGTCACTAAAGCAGGTTTGACTGTAATTTGCTTTTGACGATTGAACATGTGTCTACCGTAGTCCATGCCATGTACATTTGATTACAGCAATGTTGCTGAATTAAGTGCTGTTGTTGTTTGATTTGTTTACTCTTCTAGCAAATAGGATATGAGAGCCAGAAGGGTGTTACCACATACACATAACAACAGAGTTAATGCCTAGCTAGTCTTTTTCCCCCAAAACTGTCTCATCAGTATTAATACTGTTCTTCCCTAGGGCTCTGCAATCATATGCTGTCTTGCTCTGTCTGTAATGTTTAATTGTTGTACAATCTTTATTAGATTTAATGTTCCTCAGAATTAATTTCATACTTTTTTTCCAAACAACTTCCTCTCTTTTTCAATGATGATAGTATTGTTTATCTGCATTGTTTATCAGGAGCACTATAAAACTGACTGAAAACAATACAGACTTTCAAACCCGTAATGTATGCTATTTGTCCATCTAATGTATACTAATACCTGTATGTTTAACAGATTTCTATGTCACACAATTTGCTTTATGTAACAAAGTGTTTGTTTTGATGTCCTGTGAAACTAATGTCATTTGTCAAAAGAAAAAATTTGTATACATTTTCTAAAGCAGATATGCTCAAGTAGAGCTTTTATTCTGCTTGCATTCAGCCGAGATCCCTGAAGATTGGGATTGTTAAAGTTGTTAGTTTGAAAATGTATGTGTGTCTAACAAATCACAAGTTCCTGTGATAATTATTGTTTTTAGTTAAAATTTCATTGATATTGTTCAAAAGTTGTTTTGTCAGATGTTACTCTTTGTCAATCTTTGATGTTTTATTGACACAGATTTTACTGCATCGATTTACTGTTTCATTTACATTATTGTTTACAACTTCAGTTTCTTTATTAAATTATTTATTCAATTCTGTAACAGCCTGGAAAATATCTGGTATGAAGCATGAATGAAGCTAGTTAAATAAAGTAGCAGCAAACTTTTGACAGAGATGATAACAGAATTGATCTGAGTTTGTGTCTTTGAAAAAAATCCAACTTTATCATTTGAAGACACAAGATTACTGTCAAACATTTTAACAATACGTGTTAAAGTGCAAACTGCTTTCTTTGTTGTTAAGATTTTGTTGTTATCTTGATAATTGACTTATAAATCTTGAAATTGTTTGGAATCTTCCTTTTCTGCACCGTGTACACATATTTTTAACTACAGGGCGAGGTGAGATATTATCAGCTTTGATTTTTGTTTATGTTGTTTTATTTTTATTTCCCCTGTGTTGTATCGCATGCCGCACCAGATGGATTGATGTTTTACCCTTGTTTTTTATTTGTAACACCTCACTGTATATAAAGGGAGTTTTAACCCCTTTATACCCACCCTGTCAATAACTTGTGTCACTATATCCCTCCTTAGATTTTAAAGGGAGTGTATCATGACGAGTGTCTTTCCCGTGGCCCTACTCGGGGCCAATCGGGTATAATACGATTACGGACGACGCCACCGCAGCATTCACGTGCCTGCAACATACACAAAACCGAAGCATGAGGAGAACTTCAGTCTGTTACGCGAATGCTAGTATGTGCTGACCTAGTAAATCAAGTCCATTCGTTTACTTGCAGTTGTCCAAAAGAAGACGTAGATGGCATTAACCAGTATTTGCCATGATACACTCCCTTTAAGCAAATAAATTTGGTCTCAAATGTAGGTATTCTGCTATACTACTGTTTAGGGTGCTAATGTGAAACCTTTATGTTATCATTTTTAGTCTACGGTATTACACAATATACAAATATACAATGACACTCGAGGATCAAGTTGAAACTATTCGCATCGAAGGAACATCAACTAGTACTGGCCCGAGGGAGAAAAGTACTAATGATGTTCCTGAGTGCAAATAGTTTTAGCTTGTTCCGAGAATGAGTCATTTTATATTACATTACATTATTATTCCTACACTTCTGTAATAACATGAACCTTATACTCACATTCACATCTTACATTCAGATCTAAAAGAAATAAAATAAAATTGCACGGCTCAAATGAAGGGTTTAGCTGGCGCTATTGCGTTAGTGTAGTGCAATTATCGAGCGCACATCGCAAATTGCATGTGCGCATGCTTGAGTGCTGTGTGCTGAGGCATTGAAATCTTGTACGCTCGTTGACGTCACGCATAGTCCCTTTTTTCCCTAGGGAAAAAAGGGACTTTGCGTGACGTCAGCAGTAAAAAATGAACTAGGTATTCTGATGTAGTCGGAAGGAAATGTCTTTTATAGTAAAACTATTCTTTTTCTTGTTGTGTACACTTCTAATGCAACAATCTTACGATAAGGGATATAATACATAATATATGGTATTACATAATACATAATATATGATATTTTAAGATGATACATTTCGGTTATTAACAATAGAAGCATTTGTCTATGCTTTATTCTATATATTTAACTATAGCCTCATTGATATGTGAGGTAGTAAATTGAAGGAAAACATGAGTATTTTGACTAGCAGTTATGTGTCTTATAAATGCACAGAAGTTTGGGACTTTCGTAGCTTGTGCATTTTTTCTCCCCACTTATTTACGTGCAAAATGTTCCTCTTTTATTTTGAAGCAGTAATTTTCAATTTTCAATTTTCAATTTTTTTAGTTGATTTACCTCAACACGCAACCAACTAGTCTTATGTAGAGTGTATACGTTTACATTAATATACACAGATGATTTTATCATCAAAATTGGTATAAATAGTATGTGTATAACTACGGTAGCTCTTCATACCTTGGTTAAGATGTTTAGGTGTTTGCAGTCTTTCTTTTATCGTCATTTTAAGTCTGTATGCTTTATAGCTAATGCTGTCTTTTATTTGGAATCATGGTTTGTTTGGTGTTGAGTTTGAGTTTGATGTGGGAACTTTAACATAAAAAGAAACTATTGTTTTATTTACAAGTATGAAAGCAAACTATTGCAAAGCCTAATTTTGATTGCTAGTAGTTTATTCATCAAATTTCATTCATTCTTATTTTTCATTAGAGGAAGGGGGAGGAGGAAATGAATGGAAGAACGCTATATATTCATACAAAAATGAGAATTGAAGCTTTGTCAGGATGCATACACGTACTGTTATTGTGGGAATGGAAATATGCTGAAAAAAAAAATGTTATACACATGAACAATTTTATAGACTTGCCATTGTAAAAATAGTTTTTCATCAATATCATTTTTAGTACAGCAAAATTTTATTATTTCTCAAAGGTGAATTGCTAACTGATCTCTTGTACATATTTTTCTATTTATCTATTTTAAAGTAGTCATTAATTTATTTTTGTTCACCGGTATCTTTATTTATTTTGCAGAAAATTTGTACAGATACATGTAAAAATATTGAAACCTGAACATCAAGCTGATACTCCTTTGCATGCTCAGCGAAGTCCTTGTGGCCCTGTTATTAATACCTTTGTTTGTTCTGCAAGAAATTGAGAGATAAAAAGAGTTCTATCTGCATGAATTAACAACCTACCCCAAAATGCTTTTCCTTTGTTAATAATTCAATGTGAAAGTGCTCACCAAATATTTTTTAGCTTTCCAGTGTCATCTCTTTATGGAAGAACAAATGTAGAATGAAAATTGACTGGATTAAAATGCAGTCAAGACTAGATGCACTCCTGGAATAACAACAAGTTCAATTTGTGTATTGTGTGTTTATATTATCAAGCTTAACAATTCATTTTTTGTGGTTACATGAGGCCTCATATACAATGATAGTTATTTATGGTATTATTTTTCATTAATTTTGTATGTGAAAAGTAGTCAATAAATCATTCACAATGACAGAGCCATCAACAGAGAGACAAAAGAACAAACAGCTACCCCAAATAGCCAATATTTTGTGGACTATCGGTTGGTTTGGAATCTGCTTGGCGGTGGAACAGGGTTATTTAATGGTGTAAATTCAAAATAGTTTTAAACGTCATCTGATTAATGTAGTCTTTCTATAGAGGTGGGATTTACACTGTATGGTCTCTTTATACAGGTTCAGCTATCTGGCTGGATGGATGTGAGTGATTGGGTGAGACAAGGAGGCTCTCTACTTGGAACGAACAGGTTAGTAACATTCCAGTGATGTTTGAAACGTGGTGACAAAGTCAGAGGTTAACTATATAATCTAAATTGATAGTCAAGAGATAACTCATACACAAACTAAGGTATGCAAAGTGAGTTGAGGGAGATTACTAGATTATTCCCTAATTTAAATCAATTTTTCAGAGCTAGAGTTATTGTTTAAAAAAATGTGCATGTCAGGGTGCACCCTTGTTATATTTTAAAAGGAATTAAGCACAATTATATTATCGGTACACATACTGTTATTAGGAACTGAATATACCATAATTTTATATATACCTATCATCGTTTGTATCTTTGTGTCATCATCTATGTATAATGTATAAGAATTGTATTCACAAGTCATGCATTTCTATTTATACTTTTATGTTTGTTTGTACTCTCATACCCCGAGAGGGGGTCAAAGAGTCAATAAATTCAAAATTCTAATAATCTTCACGTATGTTGAAGCACTGTCATAAAACCATAATAATTCAATTATTTGTTATCCCCTCCCAGAGCAAGGATTCTTCTTATTGCAAACATTTCCTTCAATTCATGGCATCAGTAGTGACATTGTAGGGTGTCTGTTACTCTGCTCTATGTCAAATTAAAGTCATAATTTTTAGCATGTTTTAATAAATGATACAGACTTCTCATATTTCTCATTTATATTTAGATTCTAATATTTGTATTTTTGTTGTGTGTGTGTGATGCTTCCTCTCCAGCTATCCTTTCAAAAGTCTTACTCAAACTGATGAAAATCCCATCTTTGTTTAATATCAACTATTTCAGGACAACTCCAAAGACGAACATGGCTGTTGTTGCAGAGAAAATTAAGAAGTACAATATCCATGCACTTCTCATGATTGGCGGCTTTGAGGTAAGATGTCAATTCACCTCATTGTAAAATAAATCCCACAAAAAAGATTTATCTACAGCCTTTTTGAAATATTGATGTATGATTTATTTAGGTTACTACAACATTGTTGTACTGTAAAGCCAGACTCTTTTGCGAAATGAAACTTTCATGAGGTGTTAATGCTGGCCGTTTCTATGGCAAAAGACTTTTGTGAAAGTTCTGCAAAAGTTGATGTTAGGGTTCATTAATTTTATGGCATGCACTTTCATGATGTCTGGACCACTAGATGAGAAATTTGAAAGAGATCAATGATGCTTTCACCACCAGGGCCATGTTTCACAAAACTTGACATTGATGGTAACTTTGTCATCAATGCGGCCAACTACCATGGTAAAAGGGCTCAACAGCCAATCAAAATCAAGGTTTCCATGGTAGTTACCATTGATGGCAAAGTTACCATCAATGGTAAGTTTTGTGCAACAGGCCCAGGTAAGTTTTACTTTTGATAACAATTTTTACAAGTTCAAGCGCAAAGTTTTATTGCACATCTCTGTATACAAATACAAAAATATCCATTAGACAAGATACAGCAAATATGTACATTAAATATAACAATACATTAAAACATTTTGAAAATAAAATAAAAATGATAACTGTATTTGGTTTGGGCAGCTGTTGTGAGTGAACAGCAATTATCCAATAGGCCATTTTGCGACATCTATTGAAGAAAAAAGAGGTAAATGTGTAGTATTTTGAAAAATCCTATTCATCCTTTTGTCTGCAGGCGTACATGAGTGCAATCCAGATGCTAGAAGCCCGCAAGCAATATCCAGAGCTGTGTATCCCAGTGGTTGTGATCCCGGCGACTGTCAGTAACAACGTACCAGGGACGGACTTCAGTCTGGGATGTGATACTGCCCTCAATGCTATCGCTGATGTAAGTTTATTTCTTATTTCAATTGAATATCAATAGATTCAATAATAAAAAGCCTCCAGGCTTTGTAATGCATGCCAGTTGTGTATTATTTGTGTCAACATATATTTACTGAATTTTCTCATTCCATTAGGCCATTACACAGGCACCACTTTTAATTTACTGGTGCTCCCGATAAATTTCAAATATTTCAAATAGCGCCTAAGGCCATTTTCTGGTAGCTGCGACCATGAAAATCTCAGAATATGCAGTTCTAATATATAGTTACCAAACGGGAGTAGCAAATCGGTTGATTTTAGTCAAGAAACATTGATTTAAAGCTAAAGTAATATCAGTCTTGAGAGGGAGCTATACAACATAAAGAGTTTATTATTTACATTTTTATCACTTTTAATAGACTCAATTTCAACCGCGACAACGATCATTGGATATTTTAAAATCCCATATGCTTCCAATATGTTCATTTAAACCAAATTCATGACCTCATACCAAAACTTTGTATTACCTTTAATGTTACACATAATTGTCATGAGGAAACTATTGAACAAAAAAAATTCATACATATACCTGCTACCTTCACAGATCTGTGATCGCATCAAGCAGTCGGCCAGCGGGTCCAAGAGGCGTGTCTTCATCGTAGAGACCATGGGTGGATACTGCGGTTACCTAGCAACCATGAGTGGCTTGGCCGGAGGAGCTGATGCAGCTTACATCTTTGAAGAACCCTTCACCATCAGGGATCTTGAGGTATTAACCCTTCTGTGCCACCAAATATTTTGACATTTTTTCTTTTTTTCAGGAGCAAAATTGTATACTTTATTTCCCTGAGAAATTAGGTAAATATATCTCCCATGGATGTAAACTTCACAATAAAGATAGATGTTTTTTTTCCAATTTTTATTGTAGGACGAACAGCATGGATGTTAGTCCAAACACATTGTTTAATATGTTAGATTGGCTTTGCCACTGATAACATCAAGGAGTGAAAGTGTCGCAAAGTTATGGAATTCATGTGACAATAGTGTATATATATTAATCCAATATTTGCTTTGCGACATTCGCACCAGGCTATATTTCATCAAACTATGAGAACTTTAATTGCAATAAAGCTTTAAGTTAAGTTTAAGGTTAGGAGTAAAGTTTGGTACATTGTGTTCAACTTTGAAGTAAAGAATTTGATGAGTGTTAAAATTTGACGCAAAGCAAATCCAATAGGTTTTTATTATTTTTTTAATAGCACTTAGTGAAAAATAATCATGACTCTTCCAGTTCTGCAAATTATGCGAAGTATGTATCCTATATAAAAGTTATCCTCAAAAATTGTCAAATTTTAATATGTACCCTATTTTAATGACTAATAAATCCATATTGATGTGATATATTTCTGTGATTACAGCTTGATGTGACTCATTTGGCAGCCAAGATAGCTGATGGTGTACAGAGAGGTCTCATTCTCAGGTATGTACTTAACCCATTGCCAATGGGAACTGGGTTGTTCCTGTATTAGATCTAGGGGAATGAGAGAACCCAGTACTCAATGGGTTAATACTAGCTAGTTAATACTTTGCTTGAGATTACTGAGATTTCCCGCTTTTTTAACACGTAAAGTTCATAATAATATATGCTTTTTCATGAAAGGGTAATACATGTATGGTCTCATATTTACTGATTAGCTCTTTTAGGATTACAAACGAGTGTAATATGATTTTTTTAAACCACTGCTCAGATGTCTGATACAGGTAATAATACAATTTAATTACAATTTACAGGTGTAAATACTAAATTTTCAAGTTATAATTTATTTCATGTACGATATCCTTTAGAAGATAAAGTTATCACATTTTAGAGTTCAAATTACAGTATATTGCATGTACGATATATGTTAGAAGATAAAGTTATGACATTTTAGAGTTAAAATTTCAAATTACAATATATTTCATGTACGATATCCGTTTCAAGATAAAGTTATGATATTTTCAAGCTCCAATGTCAAGCTCTGGTTACCATAGTTTCCCCCTTTTCATTGTATCAGGAATGAGAAGGCCAGCAGCAATTTCACCACCGAGTTCCTCCAGCGTCTGTACTCTGAGGAGGGCAAGCATCTCTTCACCACCAGGATGAATGTACTCGGTCATATGCAGCAGGTATACTATGTTCTTCTTCTTCTCATGGATAATCTGCCTCCTTTAATACTGAATATTATTGCAGATGTATATATTGGGGTGTGCAGGTTGACCACTAAACATCAGGGTTTCCCCCTACTCTTATACGAATACTGCAGTGGGTTCTTAATGTGCAAAGGTGGTGACTCTCCTCTACACAGGGCCTCCATTTAACGTCCTATCAGAGGGATCAAACAGACTGTAACTCGGGCTTTACCCACTTTGTGAGCCATGCAATATAAAATCCATACACGGTATCCATGAACTTAATTACAAACAAAACTCGCTAAATGTAAAAATGAGTCGTTTGGACCAGAAAAATATACATAGACTTTTAAAAAAGAAATATAAAGTCAGAGCATCAACACATGTAGTCATTCATGGGACTGTGTGTTTGGTTGGTCTGCCAAAGTCAGGGTAATGTTAGGATTTAGCACTTTGTATTTTCTGAAAAAAAGAAAAAAGAAGAAAAAATCTTTATAAATTTAACTATTAAGTCATTGACAACAGAATTCCATCATTCCCATACACTTTATTACAGGAGCCACCTGGTTCCTGTAAGTAACCGGTTGATAATACTTCTATAATGTATACATATAATGTGTGTGACCAGAATGACAGCAGGTTAGCTTGCAGCTTTTCATACAGCCATGTGAAGATTTAACTGAATTATTCATCCATGATCCGTACCGTATTGTCTTACAGGGTGGTAGTCCGACTGTGTTTGATCGTAACATGGGCACCAAGCTTGGAGTCAAAGCATCAAACTTCCTTCAGGAAAAGGTCAAGGAATTCTCCAAAGATGGTAAGAAATATTTACATTTTTTATTTCTATGGCTTCTCTTCCTTTGCTCCCTGCCCCACATGACACTTGCTGTCATTGCCAAAAATCTGTTCTCGTGTTGCACTTCCATAAAGAGGATTCATTTTGTTGTACTAAAAAGTAACCCATTGAATACGAAGTTTGAAATAACTTGGGGCAATTCCACGCAGTGTATCCTCATTCCTGTACAACATGTGTTTTCCACTTATTCCACTATAGAAAGGAAAAATACCTTGGTATAACCATAAAATATGGTTATTGATACAAGAAAGAACTGATCATATCAACAGATTTTCATTTTTTAGATGAAATCAAAGGAAAATTATCATATCTAGGAATCAAACTGATAAATTGACTTCTAGGTTTGTGGATTTAGTATCTCACTCCCCCTTTCTCTCTCTCTCTCTCTCTCTCTCTCACACACACTCTTTCTCTCGCTATATGTCTGTCTGTCTCTCTCCCTCTGTCTGTCTGTCTGTCTCTCTCCCTCTCTCTCTCTCTCTCTCTCTCACTCTCTCTCCCTCTCTCGGTTTCCTCTCATTCTTCTCTCAATCCTCCTCTCCCTCCTTTTTTCTCTTTCTCTCTCTTTCTCTCTCCATATTTCTTCTCAATATCTCTCTCCTTCTCTCGGTTTCCTCTCATTCTTCTCTCAATCTCCCTCTCCCTCCTCTTTTCTCTTTCTCTTTCTCTTTCTCTCTCTTTCTCTCTCTATACATTCTTCTCCACATCTCTCTCTCTCTGTTTATATGTTTAGGTGGCGTGTTCACAGACTCTGACGAAACAGTGTGTTTGTTGGGCATCTCTCAGCGAGTGGTTGGCTTCACACCAGTCAAGCTTCTTGAGAAATACACAGACTTTGAGTAAGTGTGAACTCTTTCTCTAAAACAATTTTCCCCATCTGAAAAACAAAGGCTATCTTATAGCATAATAATAATACTGTATTTGCCGGCGATAAGGCCGCAGCGCCGTATAGGCCACACCCCCGATTTTGACATTAAAACAAAAAAATAGGCCGCACCCAGACTTTTTGATATTTTCTCTTCCAAAAATACTGCGGCCTTTACGCCGGCAAATACGGTAATAATAATAATTAAACGCTTTTGTATAACGCATACAGTATATTTGCATGTCTCTATACGCTGTACAGAACAGAATACTACTACTCACCCCACACATAGATTTGCTTGTAATATTTATATGTGTTTATTGTTTAATTTTTGAAAAATTATTGTATTCTAATATCGTAATTTTAAGCAGGGGATGATCCCTGATAAACCTCTGTGGTTTTTGATCACCCCCTTTTATATTTGATTGTAATTTATATTGTCTTTTATGAATCTGTGGAAATAAATGAAATTGAAATTGAAAAATTGAGTGGAAATGGTATACTGTGTTCATAATTGTGAGAGTACTAAATAGATATGATTTTAAATTACTTCTGAACTTTTCATATGTTTCATTATGTGTAAAAATGTGAAAATATGGGTTCTTACAGGCACAGCGGAGCACCCCAATTACCGTGCGATCGACTCTTGTCCAGTAAACATCATTTGCATAAAATCAACAATTGTCTACCGATCGATGCGAAAAAAAGTAAACAAATTTTGAAGACAAATTCTTCATTAATGTGATGAATATCACCAATCAAAGCTACTAAATCGAGTATTTAATAAATTTGCAAGACACTCATGTGTATAAAAAGAGTTATTGATGCACAGAAAATGTGAAATTTAAGGGATAGTTTTGACGATCAAAAACGAAAAAAATGAGATACAAAATCACCGTAAAATTCACCATTTCTTTTAGAGCGAGAAAGAATTGCCTCGTATGAACAGAAAGAAAATTTAATAATCTCAATCCTTGTGAAATATCTCTTTTCATAGTTGCTTGATAGGGTCATATCAGAGAAAAACATACCCCAATGTCCGAATCTCATCGAACAAAAATAATCCTTCGTTGTCGCAAAATTGTTTGACCAGTCCCATACATTCAAATGTGTGTCATGTCTGAACCTCGCGTGTGCGTTGGCTATACATGTCTTGCCAGCCGACTGCACACGTGCACGCTAATGGCTCAGCTGTTTCGATCTGGCATGCACTGGGCCTAAGACGCATGCGCAGTACATCGCTGAGATCGATGACGTCATGTTCAATGAGTTCGCTGACTACAACTTTTAAAAATGAAGCCCCATGAAAAAGAACGTTATAACCAAAAAAAATACAGCGGAGAAGCGAAAATTTCGCCCATGTATGGATTTAACCCTATAATGAATATTCATACCAAGTCTCTACTTCGTGCATTGCTTGATAGGGTCATCACATTATAAAGTAGACGTCGTGTTTTTCGAGGGGCGAAGCTCAAAACACATTAATATCTCGAGTTTTATTCCATGGAATTTCGTATTTATTTCACTGACATAAAATTCATAATAATTTTAGTTAGTATGGAAAGTTTCATAGCGATATTGGCAGTAATAAAGGCGCAACGCGAATTTTAAGATTTGACATTCTAGCACACACATGTTCGGATTCACGCAGATGTCCGTTGGTTATTCAAATAGAACGGGCCGCTAATGATATGCAAATTGGGGTGCTCCGCTGTGCCTGCTTAAAGCTGCTGCAGGTATGATAATGTTTGTATGTTTTTAATGTACAAAATTTACTTCATATATTTAGTTTCTCTTTCGTTTGAGGGAGCTGAATCTTGAATGAAACCTAAGTCCTTCATTTTTCTTGAATTAAATCTCAGACTAGGACTCCTCTGTGAAAGAAAGATGATACAAAGTTGGTTTACAGATCATTTAATCTTATGGAATGTAAATTAAAAGAGAGATGACAGATACATTAAAGATTTTACAGATTTCATAAGGATAGTTGAGAGAAACAAAACTTGCACAAAGGTTTTTTTTTTTAACTCAGCAGAAACATACAGTATTGATGTCAGTGCTACTCTTGTTTCACATGTTTGCATGGGGAAAGAGAATGCAAATAATTATTTGCAATCATATTTTTTTTTACAGGCATCGCATCCCAAAGAACCAGTGGTGGATGAAATTGCGCCCTCTGTTGAGGATTCTTGCCAAGCATGTAGAGATCTACGAAGCCGAGACGGAGGGTGTGGCCCAACCAATAGAATAGATGCACCAGTGGAGAGCTGAATCCCAAACCCAGCCTTGAGAACCATCCTCTGCTATAATAATAATAATAATAATAGCTCACATTTATAAAGCGCCTAATACTGTGTTTCTAGGCGCAGCACATATTATTACCCCGGTCATCGGATTCATGCTTACCCGCACCCTAGGTATGCACATTCTCCACTCCCTGGGGAGCATTCCAGCCAGTCGCCATTTTACAAGCGCCATTTCTAATCAAACCACATTAGCTTTCGCATCCTACCGGGTACCCATTTAACACCTGGGTGGAGAGTGGCAAATGTAGATCAATGTCTTGCCAAAGGACATTAGTGCCGCGGTGGGACTTGAACCGCGGACCTTGTGATCCACAGTCCGGTGACTTATCCACTTGTCCACGACACCTCTATGTCAATTTTTTTTTTTTTAATCCTTTTTTATTAATTAAATACAAAAAACAACCCTATTTAGACATGACGCACAATAGAATGGCCTATTAAAGAACCACAGTAGCTGAGGCGATAATATAAGCATTCAAAAAAGTAGTTTTGGAAAACAGTGATCCATACATATATGTACTCACTAATCTTTATTTTATAAGATACAGATATTTGCCTCGTTATTTCGGGGATGGTGATATTTTATAAATGATAATAACTAAAAGTGGGTACTTTTTTGTGCTCGTCACCACCACGTTTGCTAATTTATTATTGCTAATTTGCTAGAGGTGCTTTAGTTTTAAGCCAGGTCTAGCAAGGCTTCTGGTAACAGTGCATATGGCATTCTATAAATTCCTTCCAGGGTGGAGAATGGCAAACGTAGATTAATGCCTTTACAAAGGACATTCTTGATGCATTTTACCACCTCGTGTCTGAACGAGTCTTATTAGGGATTCTTGTTTGAATTTGCACAATTTCCTGGAATAATCCTTCATTCTTTAAATAGATGTGCTCCCATTCACGTTTACAGTGTTGTGTATGATGTGTAGCCCAACTGCATATGCACTGCTGTTAATACACCAGGTTGCTCCTGTATACTATAGTATAATTCAAGAAAATTCACTATCTGCAGTGCTTAATTATACACAAAGATGCTTTTTCTAAGGTCTTATATACAATGCAAGCCATGTAAACATCTGGTCTAAAATCAAGAGCGAAATCCTTTATCATTTACCCATCATAAATACTTAAGAATACTGTTTCTGGTGGAGGTCAAAGGTCATTTCTTCGGTTGGCAAGGGGGTTAGCTGAAGACTGGATGTATATTCAGCTCACAGTGTTATAGAAACAATAATGTAAATACATGACATAGTATTATTGTTTATATGCATTTTGCCCTCCATATTTTTATGCAGATCATGAAGCTATAGTAATTGTTATGTCATAGATAGGAGTCATAGATACTGAAGTTCAATAGGATTAGATTTCAAATCTGCACATCTGTTGTTACAGCTATCAAAAGGTTTCTGGTCTGTTGGTGTGTGAATTATCTAAAGTACTCTGCTTCAAAACCTTCCCAATGAAATAGAGACTAGAGTAGTCTACTATTCAAATTGTCCTGTTAAATCAGTTTTTAATTGGTTATATCACTTTGAGTAATAGTAGTCATCGTTCAATTTGAGATTTTAGAAAAAGGCTCTTTCATGTTGTGAATACTGCTAGCACCTTGTACACACAGAGACGATAACCAATTTGAGATTTTGAATTTTGAAATGCTCTGTCAGTGGTTAGCATACATTGGTTTGATATGTACACCTGTAGACATTGCATTTCAACCACTAACTATCAAGTATAGATTTTTTTTTTAATATAAAAAAAAGGCTTGATATACCCTGGAAGATATATTTCATGTAAATTTTCTGTCTTGTATCTCTATTTCTAGGGAAAGGAAAACTGCCGCTGTTATTAGCAAACAGATTGCAAGAGTTTTGGTTTAGATTATCCAGAATTGACACCTTATATAATCATCTAAAAAATAAAATAATTTTGTCTTTATAAGCTCGCCATATGGGAAATGGAAAAGTAACCTTAGAAGTACCTATTCTAGATTTTAAAAGAATGTACTGGCATTTGCTTTATCTGTCGCAGCTGGATATTGATGAGGTGTAAGGCTACATTCTACTTGATCTTATCATTTAATCCAACTATTTATCTCTGATTAATCTTCACATCATACAATGAACTGAAATATTATCCTTGCCATTTATTGGGAATAATTATTAATCAGTATAGAATAGGTACAGGATGACATACATAAAGATGTGTTTTAATCTCGTTGACCCTTGATGTATTATAATGGTATTGTATTGGATCAGATGAATAAATTGGTATAGACTTCCCATGTATGTATTGTAGTACACAATTTGATAATTATGTCTCACACTCACAGTTCATGACCAACTGTCCAGTTCTTGTCCAATATTTGTCCAAATGGACAGTTAGACATAACCATCTTTGGCACACATGATTCAATTTGGCAGATGCGCCCTTCTAAAGTAGGTCCATGATAATAGTATGGGAAACTCTTTTAGTCTTTTATAGATCATAGACCATACTTACTTCTTATTTGACCTTTCATGTGGCATGCAATAACTGAATTTACAGTGTACCTCATTTGTACTGTGAAATATTTAGCTTGTCCTACAAATACTTAATTGTGTTCGGTAACATACCACTATAGTAAAGGCCGGCACTTGTTTGTAAACATGAAAGTTTTTTTGTGCATGAAGATATTTGCACATAAGTATCAACGGATTTGGTGGATTTTATGGGATGCTATTAGCAGTATATTCAAGACGTTGCAAAAAAAAAAAAAAAATAGGGGAAAAATAAAGAGAAAAACATAGTGAATGTATGATAATAGCTGTAAGCTTTATTTTAAGAATGGTAGAATATTGATACCTTATTTTTATGTGATAGAAAGAGAATATCTGAGTAAATCAATAAATGATGGTCAAAGTGTTATTTATTCAGCCTGTAAGTATGGTTATGATGCACAATATATCTATGTAATATATTATCCAGGTCGTAGAAGTCTGTTCCAATTATGGCAGAGTTTAAAATGGATTGTTTTATATATGTTTTAAGTATTTTTTAATCAATATTTGTGGGTGTAGTGGAAATGAATCATCCTTAATCTTTAAGATCAGTTGAATTTATAATGTCATACATGCCAACTGTTCAGATTAAAGAGGAACATTCCTCTTTTTGGGAGAAGATAATTATCATTTTAATGCAGGTGTTCCTCTTCCTGTACAAATTTGTCTGTAGTATTGAATAGGAGAGTTAGGATTGTTCCTCTTTTTTTTGAAAATAGCATAATTTGTACAGATTTCTGATTTTCAAATGTTGGCATGTATGTAATGTATCCGAAATGATTCTGAACAGCGTAGCTTTCTGTATGTATGTTGGCAGTGTTTGTAATGTTTTAAGGAACCATGATTGCATGCAGAACCTCTGGGTAAAGACATACATTTAAAAATGTATGTGCTCACTATTTGGCTAGTCTTGAATCAGGGTGAGGAATATGCAATTTATTTGTATCCTAATGAAACAAATTACATCCCTTTTGGCAAAAATCGTTATTTACAAAAATATACTTTCGTTTTCTATTACTTGTGCCAGACTGGCATATGGAGATTTCTGAAGCAGGATGTATTTGGTTGACTTGTGCCATCTTTGTGAATAAGCCAATTGCGATTTGCAGTAAGATATTTCTCCTATGGCATATGGTGTAAAATTAGGAACGACTTCAGTTATTGCTATTCCTAATGGGTGGAAATGTCAAAAGTCAATATCCATACTTCATGCCCTACAAGAAATGTGTTTACCGGTAGTAAATGTACATGTATTAATCAATTACAACTCTTAAAAATTGGCCTAAATGTAGGTGAATATAGTTGCAAGGCAGCGAACACAATACATATATTGGGAGTTGCAGGTACAATATATACATTATATTTCTAGTTTCTATAATTATGTATTGTTGTAAATGTATTTGAAAGTAATATTTCACTTCCATCCCCTTGTGTTTTCCTATGATCACTTTCTTCCTTTCCTCTTCTCTCTCCCTCTCAGAATCTTCTTCTTTTGTCCCACTATTGTCTTTCTCTGTTTATTATATAATTTTTAAGTGTATAGTAATATTCTTTTTAGATCGTGATATCTTTTGGATTGTACGTTTTTTGAGAAATGTGTTTCAATCCATCAAATGTATGTGTAATGTATCATTTGAATATAGTAACTCGTAATTACTAAAACGTTTCTTGAAAGATCTTTCAAAAGTTTGGTCTAGCAGTTTATGTTAAATTTTGTAACAGAAATTAGCAGTTTATTCAACAAGGCCAGAAATTTTAGCTATACATCTCTTGTATTAAGTTTTGTTATAGTTGCAACAAAGTTTGTTTACTTCTTTTGGTGCATCAAGCTATTTAAACTGCCAGCCATTTATCATATTTTACAATGCACAAACTTTTAGTATCCTCATTTTTATTTTGAACAGTTACGTATGTTGAGGTGACAGAAGAGAGATTGATCTTTCATTCTTTAAGAATGAACAGAATCTCTTCATCCTATTGTTTAAAACTTTTGTTCATCTTCCTGCCACTTCTTATACACATGTTCCCGTTTATTAATTTTGACTCAACTCAGATTTTTGTTTTAGCTCAATGAGACTATATCATGACATGTCACATTACCGGTAATAGTTAATTATACTTATGGGAATAGGGATTAGCTGTATGAAATGACAAATGTTAATGCTCCGATACACTGTTTTTATTCTTCTTGTGCCAAAGTTAAATTGTATTTTGTTCTGTCTCCTATGTTACAAACTTACAACCATGTGGTATTATATGTTTAAGGTGTGCACACTTCTTTGTAACTCAGTGAATGGCAGTCAGAACTTTAAAGTCTGTTTGGAATTGCAGTTTACATGTAAATGTATTTGATTTTGCAAAATGTTTATTTTTCTTTAAATTCTAATCAAAAGCCATTTGATTTTTGCAATGCCATTGGGATTGCGAGTGCAGCAACGGCAGGCATCTACACTGGTGATATTGCAGTCATGATATGGTGGCAATAATTAATCCTAGTAATTCTGTTACTCAACAGCAATTCATAAAACATTTGCAAAAATAAGTATTAGCTTCAACAGGGTTTTATTAAATTGTCAAGAGTAATAAAACAAAACACGATAGCTTGGACTACACATCTGACCAGCATTGGTTTGTTCCAGCAAACTTTGGGAGTTATATATAGTATAACTTTGAAATGAGTTTTGTGGAAACAGTACATTTGTTGTTGGATTTAAACCTAAATAAACCACCAAACACCAAAGAAAAAATATATGAGTTATCTTTTGTTTTGCTTTCTTTTTAGTATGTGGATTCTTTTCCCATCTTTCCCACAGCAAGCACACTGACACCTAAATATTAAAGAAAACTAAGTATTTATGGACATGAAAATGGTGTTTCATATTAAAAACATTTATTCACAAAATATTTACAACTTTGAATGTCAACACTGTCATGATTTGGAAAAAACAAAAGAGAATGAATGTAACCCAGGAGAGGGGAGAGTGGGGGACACATACATGTAATCATGGGCAAGTTCAGGTTCATTTTAAAGCCGCAATGATCATCTCTGGCACTTAATAATGCATTTCAAACTAACAAACGCATTTCTGAAAATGAAAGAATACTTTTACAACTACTATTACTAATTCTTGTGTTTTCAGATAGGGTGGATTTGTGTCTGAACAGAACTGAATAGATATCTCACACATAAGAAAATTTAGAGCGTGTACATGTATGGGGATTTAGAAGATTGTTTTGCCTTCTGGACTGTATGGGCAGTATCTTTTTACCAACCTTTTTAAACACCCTAGGCCTCAAAAGTAATTTAGTTTTACCCCTGAAAAAAAAGATAATGGAATCGTGACAGGATTTAATAGAAGGGGCCCCACTGATGCCAACTTTCTTTTAATTTTTGTTTCTTTATCCTTAACTTCTGGCATATTTCTTTCTGTCATTTATCCAGAACATGTCTTACACTTCTACAATGCCAAAGGCATAAATCTGGACCATAATGCATCGCTAGTACGCAATTCCTGCCAGCACCAGCATAAACAGGTGCCCCAGGCAGTCAACCTCGATTCTTAAGTTAGTCACTTCATACAACATAATGCTCAATCTTCAACAATCCAAATGCCTTGCACTGTTGGACTCCTCCAGATTCACGACGACTCTGATGGGCGCTAATTGTGTCTGGTCTTGATCTGACAAGGCGTCTTTCGCTATTAAACACCACTAGTCTGTGACACAAGTTGGTGGATGCTATTCAACCTTGGATGTACACTGTACTTGGTCCATAGACCTTCAGCGATGTTTAATTCAATGAGTTTATAGTCCATGAGTTGGTGAATATTATTTGATCTCGGGTGTACTCAGTCCGTATTTGGCCTTCATCTTGTCGAGCTCTGCCTGCTTCTTCGCTTCATCCATCTTCTTGAAGGCCTGTTGAGAGAGGGAGAGAGAGAGGGGGAGAGAGAGAGAGAGAGAGAAGGGAGAATATTGTTAATGACCATCCAAACCATCATCTGAAGGCTACATTCTTGGATGCGATAAGGTTTTACCTCAGAACACTAAACACAGAAATGTGGACTGCAAAACCTACGCAGAAACTACCCTAATTGTCGATTCTTTTCCAAATGCCTAGGGATGATATTATAATGAATTCACATAGATATGTAACATCATGATCATGGATGAAATGGGTCTTTTTTCTGCTCTAGATGATACCAGTTGAGTCAGGAATGCCTAGATTAATCTCCACTCTTCCCGTTTAACTTAAGAGTTAGTCTACTAACTCCAGACTGACCCCAACACAACTTCGTTGAGAGCCGACAGACTACAGCTTTGGAGCTTGTAATATCCTGCAACATTGATGACAAGGGTTGCTGCTATTTTAGTACTGTAATAATAAAAATGCAGGTTGCATCCTGTTGCTATGTCAGGCAAGACATCAACATGATGTAATATGATATCATCAAGAGCAACCACTGTTTGGAAAGGTAAGCATAAAACTACACATGGTACTTTGTCACAATTCATGCAAAAATGAGCAACTTTAAAGTGAATTTAATGTCAAAATATAATAGAGTACACATAAAAAAATATTTATTTTATCAAAATGGATAATATACTTCGAGTTATTCATGAAATCATTTCCTTGATATCTTATTCAGCATGTAACTTAGTATAAATAGAAAGAATACAACCATGATTAGCACTTACCCTATTTGACTGGTAGTAGAGAACAACCAGGTACCTGCCACAGACGTTGAAACCTGAGAGATGGTCGCAGGCATTCTTGGCATCAAAGATGTCTTCATAAATCACATAGGCTGTCCCCTTTGTGTCTGCATTAACACCTCTGGTTTAGGAAACATGAAAGAAAAAAATATAATGAATATATGTTTCAGTATTGTGTTACACAACAGAGTTGAGGCATTCCAAATACATGGTGAAAGTGTGATCATGCCGAAACATTCACCACACCATAGAACAGACCGTATGTCACATCCTTTGTTAAAGTGCACTGACCCATGACCTTTGACCTCAGGCTCATTTGCATTTCATCTTGAGACAACATCACTCTTATTAAGTGACATAACATACACATTACATGAACATGTTGTAATGGCAGTACATTACTCCATCATTTAATAGATGGCCATCAGAGGACATGGCTAGTATGCAAATGACACAGGTGCCTCATTTGCATATCATTTGCATAATTCCCATTTTCCGGATGATTTTTTTTACTTCTAACATTTACATGACTTATGCGAAGGGTACTGAGACTAAGGCATGTCAATACTGGCTCTTTCATTCAAAGAGCTGCCCGCGAAGATGAATGTATGCAAATGAGCACAGCTGCCTAATTTACATATCATTTGCATATTTCCCACTTTCTGAGTGTTTTTATGCTGTAACATTTGCATGAAGCATGCTAATAATGCAGAGACTTCAGCATTTGTTCTAGAAATTTATATTTAATGACTTGCAAGGAAAATGCTGCCAGTTCTGCACAGAACACATACATTTTTAACAAATGTCAGTAAATACTAACTGTGCCTATAATACTTTACCCAGTGTGAGATATATATAAAGGTCCTCCCACCCCATGGCTCTTGTGTTGTATGAAAGGAGAGAAGGTTAGCACTCCCCTTGATAAGGACGGAATTCACCCTCGGGTGACAACACACAAATGGTTAAGGCACTGCCACTTACTTTGTGGCATCTAACCACGTTTTTACCCTAGGTAAAATGGATATCATAAATTTCCAAAATTTGATCAAAGGTAAACTTCGGATCTAACCTAAATGCTATGTACATAACAGACTGCAAGACTTGCAACACTTTACAAGACAGGTCCTGGACATCATACCTGTATATTAGCCACAGCAATGACGCCCTATGCCATGCACAGTGAAATCTTTGAAGATTTGAGACCGATGCACAAGACTTGTTTGATCTCTACTCACTGGGCTTACCCTTACCCTATGGTCTTACTACCAGAAAATTTTGGAGACGTTTTGCTTATGGTCCTCATTTTTCACATTGGCCTCATTGACCAAGAAAGTGGCAAGACAAAGTCACTTCTTCTTCAAAAGATCTGTCATTCATATTTCTTGGCAGCATCTGAAACAGTAAGCCTATGACTCTTTAGTCCCTGCAACTATATTCATCTTATTATGCACTGAATGAAAATGGACTCCCCAAAAACATTTGCATGCAGTAAATACTATCTTACAAGTAGGCCTATCATTTTACAACTCCTGAGCAAGGGAAGATGAAATACTTACACTCTTATCTGTCTGATGGCTCCATACTTTCCAAAGATGTCGTACATCTCCTCAGCTGTGATCTTGTAAGGCAGGTTCCTCACGTACAGGATCCTGTTCACCTCCGGAGGGAGACGAACCTACATAATGGAAGAAGATAATATTAAACATGAGAAATCTAATTATAAGAATAGGTGATAGAAATCATTGTCAGAGACGCACCCTCCAAACATAGTAAAGTTTTTAACTACAATGTACCAGTACCAGTATGTATACTTTTGGTTGTCTTTCAATAACTCTGACTTCACATACTTCCCCTCCCAAAGAGGACCTACACTGTACTAACCATATGAATTACAGGTATGTGTGAACTTCCATGGTTTGAGTATAAATTCACAATAATTCTGCAACACATGGTCCTGGACTCCTGGGGAATCCTTATTCAACTAGAGATTTAACATACCCTTACTAAAGAACAAAAGAAACTGAACCACCTACACTGTTACAGGGCTACATTTTCCAGCCCAAATTTTGACTGTCTTGTGTTAATAACAAAAACTGCGCCACGCTATTTTGTGATCGATTCAACCTTAACAAGCTTACTCAGCCTTGCATTTGCAGCAAGGCTGAGTTCGCCCCAAGTCCGAGTTAGCCTGACTCCGTAAAAATGAGGGTGATTTTATCTCTGTGGTATTTGTAATATTTTCACCAAAGTTGGGTAAAATGACAAGCCCTAGCCTCTGGCTCTGACTGCTGTTGAGTGTAGAGCTCAGTTTTAACAGCATTCGCCATGTTTTTAGATCTCTGGAGGGGCAACAAAACCTTGCCGATAATTATTGTTTTTAGATCTCTGTAGGGGCAACAAAACCTTGCCGATAATTATTGTTTTTAGATCTCCGTCGGGGCAACAAAACCTTGTCGATAATTATTGTTTTTAGATCTCCGTAGGGGCAACAAAACCTTGCCTATAATTATTGTTTTTAGATCTCCGTAGGGGCAACAAAACCTTACCGATAATTATTGTTTTTAGATCTCAACAAAACCTTGCCGATAATTATTGTTTTTAGATCTCTGGTGGGGCAACAAACCCTTGCCGATAATTATTGTTTTTAGATCTCTGGAGGGGCAACAAAACCTTGCCGATAATTATTGTTTTTAGATCTCCGTAGGCAGTAGGGGTGCTGGTCCGAGAATGAGGATCGTCCTCATAAACAAGGATATCCTCATAAACGCAGAAAAAATGCGTCCTCAAAAATAAGGGTTGTCTGCATTTTCGAGGACGTTTTTTTTCATCGGCGCTCTGGGGGTTTCATGTTACAGAACTGCCCGCTGGCGAAGCCAAAAATGAATTCCACGGGGGAAACTAACCCTAGTTTACCGTCTACTGTAATGGGTTGTCCGTCTTCCCAAGGATTTATTGCTCATAATGTGAAGGTCTCTGTACAAAGTCAATGTAGATTTAAAATGCATCAAGAAAATCATTGCAGAATCTGTTTTTTGCATCGCCAATGCGCCGATCAAAAATATCAGACGGTCCTTACTTTTGAGGACGCATCGGTCCGTGTTTACGAAGACAATCCTTATTCTCGGACCAGCGCCCCTACTGGTAGGGGCAACAAAGTCTTGCCAATAATTATTGTTTTTAGATCTCTGTAGGGGCAAAAACTGTATTAAATTTTACATTCTTCGTGTAACTTCAATGACACAATCATTTTAGAGCAGCAGCAGAGTTAACTCCGGGAAGCTCCAACACTGGCGCCGCAGGCGTCGGAGCTTTGGGTGGTTTCTCGTGGGGGCAAGTAAAACAGCCGATTGGGTGATATTATCGTTAAATCTGCAAAGGGAGTACTTACAATTTTTACATCATAGGGAGCACGACTCCTCAGGGCTCAACTCCAATCACTTGAATGTATAGTTTGAATAAGTCTTCGATGGGAAAAAAAGGTTAATTCGGGGTAGATCTACTACACCAACGATTCTTCCATGTCGCAGCGTCGATTCAAAATAGCGATGAGAAGGTACGCATGCGCGGCAGTGGCGAAGAAAATATGAATATTCATGCTATCGAGCGCCGATCGCTCGAAATCGCTGAATATGCACAAGGTTAAGAAGGGCTCTGTTTGTTCGAGTCGTGCATATTCAGCGATTTTGAGCAATCGGCGCTTGATAGCATGAATATTCATATTTTTTTCGCCACTGCCGCGCATGCGTACCTTCTCATCGCTATTTTGAATCGACGCTGCGACATGGAAGAATCGTTGATGTACCGTGTAGTAGATCTACCCCGAATTAACCTTTTTTTCCCCATCGAAGACTTCTTCAAATTATACATTCAAGTGATTGGAGTTGAGCCCTGAGGAGTCGTGCACCCTATGATGTAAAAATTGCAAGTACTCCCTTTGCAGATTTAACGATAATATCACCCAATCGGCTGTTTTACTAGCCCCCACGAGAAACCAACGAAACCACCCGAAACTCCGACGCCTGCGGCGCCGGTGTTGGAGCTTCCCGGAGTTACAGCAGAGTCAGAGCTCTAGCTCACCACGCAGGACGCGACGGGGGTCATGCCGGGATGATTTTTGCTTTTTTCACGCTGCTGTTCTCTCTCTCTCTCTTCATTTACTACAGAATAACTCACTTTCTGAAACAATTAAAACTCTCTGATATTTACATAATAATATTCACAATATTATTTTGTTTTAAAACAAGGGTAAAGTAATGTCGAATCCTATCAAAATAAAAATTCTTACATTTTGTCGGCGGGCTGCTTGCATCGCCATCTTGACGTTGTTGGTTCGTGCTGGTTGTGTAGATTGTGAACGTAGCTGGCGCGATAACAGATAGCGAACAAAGAGATTCGATCATACCATAGAGATATATACTTAATAACACTAGAGGGCGTACTCGCTCAAATTGCTGTGTGGACCTGGAGCTGTGGCCGCCATTACTAAGGAGGGCAGAAAAACGAACGACCCAACAAGATACTGTGCACAACATACGTGGAAAAAATTGGAGAAGCCAGGTTCGTGCGTTGCATTTGGATGTTCGAACCAAAGAAAGAAAGGGAACTGCATAATATTTCACAAGTAAGTTCTTCTTAATGTTATGTTGATTAATAAGGAGATTTTAGAGCTAAAAATGTAGTTTATGCAGTGACTGTAGTCTGTACCCGGGTTGTCTCATGACAAGCCACCGCAGCTCCTGCAGCAGCGGAGCGCGCCAGTCCACGCCCGCCGGGCTGGGGCAGGCATGGGTTAAGGTTCTGGGGATGGTGATGGGAAAATTCTGCTGCGCTGGAGTCGCTCGCAACTCCAAGAGCCAGAGAGTCCAACTCGGAAATATAACTCCATGAGCTTGATTCTATTAAAGAAAAGTCTAGAATAAAACGATACAATTAATTTTATCTTATCTAATTTCAAGATAAAAATCAAATGTCAACTTCTTTAGATCTATATTTTAACTATAGACTAGACTCTAGATCTAGATCTAGACTCTAGATCTAAACTCTACTCTCTAATTTCTAAAGCCCGAAAGGCAAAGCCAGGTTAGACAGAAATAACCGTCTGATATGGGTCATTTCTTTAATAAAACTGACATTTGTTGACATTCCCCATAATATAATCAGAGGTCTAGTGGAGCCAGACGCAGTCTCAGTAGAACAACCGACGATATAGAGAGACTGAAGCTTTTGGTCTGAGCCAGGCTAGCCTGCCTAATTTCACATCACAGGAGTTATCCAACTAGGCTAGGCTAGCCTAAAAATCCCATCGCACACTACACTATTTCTATCAAATTTGCTTATGACTTGCTGACATCATTATTATTTTATTTATTTGGCTGGAAGCTGCTTTCAGTTTCAGTCTTAAAAATCACATGAAATAGCATGAATAGTAGAACAATTGTCATGTTATGAGAAAAAAACTCATTATTGTTTCCATTTGCTTTCATTGTAATGCAGGAATACACCCAATAGAGGAAAAGGATGTTACACACCACATCTCATTCTTAGAGCTGTGCCTACTGTCTTTCCTGGACATCCTCCCTATAAACAGACCCATGGCTCAAGACTCCCAGCAAAACCATGTACAACATCCAAAAGTGTTCCCGTGCCTCCAAAGAAACCCTATGACATTACAAAAGAACATGACTATTCTTTTTCTGTCTGAGTTTAGAGATTAGAAACTGAATATAACCAGACAGCAAATGCAGGATGCCAAGAAACAGCTTAAAGTGGTGAAACAAGGTAAACAGGAGAGATGGAAAAACCAGGACTCTCTTGCAGGAAGTCCACGAAAGCAAGCTCATTAGCCAGGATCAGCTTGACCTACTTCAACACAACTTTGGAGAGAACGCATTTTCAGGAAAAACAAAACAAAACATAGAACTTCATTCGTACAAACTACAAAGACAGATCGGTCTTTTATATTTTGCCTCTTGTCTGCATAGCTTATCCACTGGATGATTGACTGTGAAGCCGTTTAAAACTGGAGAGAGCTTTCAATAATCTTTTAAAAAAACAGAACAATCTGAGACTTTTGTTCTGTGTAATGAAATAAAATTTTGGGGACACATTGTGACAGTTTCACAACCTAACCATAATTTTCTGTTTGTTAACTTTACACGAAGGCAAACTAAAGTGGAACTTAGAAGAATTGATTACATTAGGAGTTAAACAAAATGTACTTGAATTTTGAGTTGTTGTGAGGTACACTGTATTTGAATATTTACTCTATAAGCTTCATGATTGTACCTGCTGTATCTGATTCAGTTGCTATAATTTGTCCCTATTTTCAGGAAGTGACGGTAGTGAGGAAAATCGTAACGCAAAGTGAATGCATTTTTTTTTCACTACCGTCACTTCGTGAAAACAGCGACGAATTTTTGCAAATTATTTGCACTCTACATGTGCTTTGATTCTGCAGGTACAGTATGGATAACCTGAGATAAACATGTAGACCTTTTTTATAACATTGTCTGGATTGCTCTCAACCAAGTGATTTACATCATTAAAGATGAAAAGCAAGAAATTCACATCAAGTGAGCCCATTTTTAATAAACGAGAAGAATTCACAGATGTGTGGCAATTGAAAAGCCTGTGTATAATGCACACCATATACACACCCATAGATCGTTTTGTACATAGGTTTGAATTTTGTTCCAAAATGGAAAACTGCTTTTGAAGAGATTTGATAACAGAAAAATTATATGGAATAATGTCACTAGATGTAAACCCATAAGATTGTGCACTCTTTGGCTTGTTGTATCTACTGTGTACATTTGAGGGTAATCAGTTTCAAATTTATTATTACACCTGATGAATAATGATGTCAAAAGACCATGTTACTATGAGGTTTCACTGAATAGTGTAGTGCAGTATCCTGAGATGTAAGTCTCTTCAATTATAGTTCTTCATAGCAATACAGGTGACTTGGAATATATATGCTCAATTACTATTTCTGGTTTGCATTTATTACTCGATGTATTATTTGTAAATGTGACGCGCCTGCGTGCGCTTGGAGCCAAGACTAGTTAATAAAGTGTTCGTTATCGCTGACATCTTGACACATAGACATTGGCCTCCTGACATTTATGTTTTGGGAGTTATTGTGGCGGTTTTGGGATGTGTAATGCTTGTCTTTGGTGGCGAATCAATTTGTTGTGGTTGTGTTGCCTATGATCCGTGACAGTAAATTTGGGGCTAAAATCTGAGGTGTTGTTTTTGCAATGTCTGTCTTTTCAATTGTGATGTATTATTGCAGTATATATGTCCGATAAAATGTCAAAACTTATGCCTATGCTGTAGAATATCAACACACGTGTGCCGTGTGGTAATAAAAGGTTCATTTATTCATTTTTTTCTTCAAATTTAATTATAAGTTTATTCTCTAAAACTGGTTGATGAAGAAAATAAGAAATACACTGTATCAAGGAGAATATTATTTATGGAGAAAAAAAGTGGTGTGAATAAATAATTATTACATCAATGATCAGCTGTTTTTAAAGAATATTCATATATATTTATAGTGAACTGTAAAAAATTGAATTACTCTTTCAGACAAAAAATTGAATTACTCTTTCAGACCGTTGAGATTTTATAGAGAATGGGTGAAAGACATAAGGTGTGAATTTGATATAAAATGAGTGAGAGAAGAAGAAAAAGAATGTTTGGATGGATGGATGAATGATTGGATGAGTAAATAACATAATTTTTTAAAATAAATGTGTAGGCCTATAATTCTTTCCTTCCCCCTCTTCCTATCTTCAGTATCGTCCTTTATTTTATCTACCTATCCTTCTATATTATATCTATCTATCCATCTATTTATGTGTCTAGCTATCTACATACCCATCTCTATCCCAAATCTATAAGTATCAATCTGTTTATAATAGTCATAAACATAAAATGAATATATTACCTTTAAAGCATTTTAAATCAATAAACCCTGGCTCTCATAATAACTGAATTAGAAAGACATTGGCCCCCGGCATTGGCCCTGTAGCATAAAACTTTGTTTAATATCATGACATAAATATCAAATACAAGTCCCAAATGCTTGATTCTGATTGGTTGAAAGCCAAGTAATATTTAATGTCATAATATCGCAGTTTTATGTTGACAAAGAGGAAGAAAAATTGAAGATATACTGAAATATAAATAGCTTTTTGTGTCCCTTTTACCTCACCATAACATCCGTAATTAATCTTGACCTACACCAGATACCATGACTGAGGCATGAGTAGGGTTCATGCATTATGCAAAATACCACAATTATAACGTTTCATACTCGAAAACCGATAAATCAACCCGAAAAATGAAGCTTCACATTGCATATCAGTAGCACAGTTTCGAAGGGAACATCCGGGTATTTCTCGAAGTTGTGCCCTCCTTAGTAATGGCGGACCGCGCTCCATGCGCGCACAGAGCTTTGAACGGGCGCGTATGACGAGTCCGCACTCTAGCCTTATTAAGTATATATCTCTATGGATCATACACAGTATGTCCTCCGTAGGAGGACTAGAGGGCCAACTAAAATCGTGACCTTTGACATTCCATAGGTTTTGCATTGGATGCATTATGGGGGTTTTGTCCGATTTGAACGACGGTTTTGGAGGGTCAATGAATATTCATGAGCAATGACGTAACAAATACGCCAACTACTGTTTGTTGATTGGCCATCGACAAAATGTTTTATGTATTAGGTCATGCATAAAACATTTTTTGCATTCCCAGAATTCCCTACGATTTGACCACGAAAATGGCGGTTGTATGAACTGCAACTTTCAAGTTATTCAATTACGAACAATGAAACATTTTTCTTTTAAGTGAATTTCTATTATAATAGAAGTTTGTCAAGTACATCTCAGTGAAGCAGAAAATCTTCAGGCGAACATTGACATCGAAGTGATACCCTATGATATCAAGAAAAGTAAGTAAAGATCCATTTTGTGTGAAGGTCTCTGAAATGATTGTGATGTGTTCGTCATTGCAGTGAGGGGCTCTCCGCATTGTCACAACGTATTACCCGGTTAACCCCCTACCCCATCCTCTTTTCTTTTTTCTGACCAAAGAATATTAACTGATTGAATGAACTCTAAGTCATCGACGGTAATATTTTTAGAAACAATCAGGATTTTACCGTAGGTTATTTCATTAGAGCACATCTCATAATTTTAAGTTCAGTTCATAGCTTGATTACCGATAGTAATCGGTCGTAGATGTGGACCTGTTGTTGACTGCGCAAATGGCTCATTGTTAGTCCAAGCCGACGAGATCTCGTCGAGCGGTTTATGATTTTCAATTCGCCGGTGCTAGCCGGCTGTAACACTCCACCAAGAAGCGACTGCGTTTCCTGAGCTGGCGTGGCTACAACTTTACAGTGTGTTACTGTAAAGCCTAGACCTCTAGGCTAGTATACATAGCATAGTCTAGTCTAGCCTGAAATTTTCTGTCTCTTTCGTTCGTTAGCCTCTGATTTGGGTAGGGTCGGCTCCTCTCTTTAGCCGACCCTACCCAAATCGGAGGCTAACGAACGAAAGAGACGGAAAAATTCGGGCTAGAATCTAACCGCTAAGGCTAAGCAGAGCCTAGGCCGTAGGCTAGGTCTACCGTCTAGTCTAGATCTAGCACTTAACTAGGTATAATTATAAACAGCATTTAACCCCGCATCTACTAGATCTAGGCCTAGATCTAGGGCTAGATTCTAGGCCTAGGCCTAATGCATTCTAATGAAAAAAAGACTAAATAAATGCCTGGTTTAGGTGGGTCAATGTGGAAGTTATGGAGGGGGGGGGTGCACAATCATTCTGTGCCCCCTTTATATTCAGATGTGGTCTATGGACGGGTCTAGATCTAGGTCTAAAGCCCCCTAGTAGGGTCTACTAATAATATTAAAAATGGGCAATTAGATCTAAGCTTGTGTTATGCCATAGCCTAGCAAAGACTTCCATAGCCATGGGTCTAGGCTCGTTTTGCTCCACTACTAGACTAGTCCTGCGCATGTGTCATTATTGTGATCCAGGTCCAGATTCAGCTTAGACTAGTTTGAATGTAGATCTAGGCTAGATCTACCAACAAAAACAAAACAAAAAAGGTATCTCCTCCTCCCCCCCCCCCCCCCCCCCCCCCACTTAACCTGATTTCGCTCTTACTCATTGTGCCTTGTTTGAAATAATTCAATAATTGGTTTATTTTCAGGATTTTATGCCACCCCTTTTATGTTGGTGAGAATTCTGGATCCAACCCTACATATGACATGGATATTTCTTTCTCTAAAGGACATGAACAAAGTTATAAACTGATAACTAATGCATGCATTTGATATTAGCAGGAACCTTACTAAGTTTCTGTTTTCTTTTAATTGTAGATCCTATGGAATAAAGAAGCAGATAATGATCACAGAAGTGCAACAAAGAGCACCAGGACCTGATCATCAAATGTTATGGTGTAGATCTAATCAGGAACAGGACACCTAAGTTGACCTCTGGCAAGGTATGTTTGTATGAAGTTCAAAAATATTCAGGCTGTATAATCTAAGCCCATGCGAATACCGCACTCGACTTGGACTATATACAAAGATTTTGGGAACTGTCATCTTGTGTTGCATTATATCTTGTAATTCTCATTTATTCTCTAGCTGTATTTAGGTGACAAACTATGGTGTTGCTACAGTTTATTTCTCTCAGCATATTAAAAGACACACTCAAAGGCATTTTTTTCTAAATATTACATTATATCTAACAAACTTTTGTTCACAAAAGTCTAGCAAATAATAACTTAAAATAAATTGAAAATTACTTTTAAAATAATTGGAAATACATCTAAACCTTTACTCTTCTCTTTAAAAAAAGGCCCTATCACTCAGAGAGACATACGTTTATCATTTTTTAGTAAAATTAAAATGCAAGACGTAAAAAAAGTGGGGAGGTACTATTTTTGAAAATCCAATATAATGCAGCAGTTTTAATCTTATTTGAATCCTCTCTTTTTGTTTTGATTATTCAGGTTGTCCAGAAGGTTTGATACCCAGGCTTCTTTTGTACAAGTCCCTAGTCCACCCTCATCTTGAGAACTGTTCCGGTGTCTGGGATCCCTACAACACCTCAGATGTCCAGGACGCTTCTTCACAATGGGGACCACAAGAGAAGCAGCAGTTTGACTGAGATGATCAGCACGTTTTAGTTGCCTACTATATCTACAACTACAAGGCACTCTGCAAGAAGACTGGGAATGGTGCGCAAGATAGTCAATGGTCTCTCCGCTCTTCCTTGAAAATTTTCCCACTGCACTACTTATAGCTATTTGCGCCCTCTATATAGCAAACAATGCCTAATCTGTGCCTGTTGGTCCCCCATGATCCTCTTTTTCTTATATTAATTGAGAGCTGATTTGATGAGATAACCACCTGTCAGTGACCTTGCAGGGTGGTCTTATCCCCCTGGCCAAACTAGTACAGACGGGCTTTAACAAATCACGAGCAGGAAGTACCATGACATGACCCTCCAGTTGCACCAAGCCAGAAGCGACATAGGTAGACAAGTTTGCATTTGCCCAACACTCTGTCCCAAAGTTGCTGGAACTGACTTCCAGCAAAAATAGTGCATGCTGACAGTCCAGAGAACTGCCAGGGACTACTTCTGAGGCATCGATCTACTCTCCTTATCCCACTTAGAAACAATCTGTCTTCCTCACACCACTTGTAATCTTTAGTATTAGTTCATCTTCGTGATAGGCTACAACGCCTTTTGAAGATTACCAGAAGAAGAAGATATATCGAGGATCATGAAAGTAATCATTTGTTCTTTTAAATGCGTGTACATGTAACATAGTTTTTTTATATTTAATCTTAAGTCAAGTTCTGACAACAATATGAGGGATATGCTGAACTGGATAGTAAATTGAAGGGGGGGGGGATAAAATGATGTAGTTCAATAGTAAGACTGTATTAATATAATTAATATTAATAATAATAACAATATTAAAAATAGTAACAATAATGACAATGATCATGATAATAGCAGTAATAATAATGATAATACAGGTAGTAGTAAAAACAACAATAATAGTGTCCAATGTTAGATAAAGTACTCATAAAACTCAGTATATACCTGTGCTTTACATAATAAAATAGCATGTTGATATTATTGAATATTTTTTTCTTCAAAATCTACAGTAAATTTTTACAACTGAAAGATTTGAATTCAAGAGACAGCATCCCCCCCCCCATCCATTTTTCATCCTTTTGTTGATGTCATGTTGGATTTAAAAAGACTTTATAGAAACAAAATATGTTGATAAATGAGTTCATAAATGTTAATGAATCAGTTAATACTGCTGAATTCTGTTCTTTTCATTTTCTTATTTTGTGAAATATATGTGATGATGCTGGTGATTATGATGATGTAGGCACTCTGTAATGATAATGCTGTATGACTGAGGTGAGATGGGGGCTGATGCAGTCTTGTGTAGAATTGAGTATGGTGTTCGACCTGTTGATGTTTTTTTTTATCTTGCATCAGCGAGATAGATTTAACCATCTTTCCTAATGAGAGAGAAAGCGGAAATGTAACAAGAGAGTGGGCAAGACTAATGAATAAATGCAGTATAAAAAAATGGTTTACAATAAAGATGAGGGGGCCGGGGGGGGGGGGGGTTAAATAAAGAATAAGTCGATGCCGAAATGATGAAAGCATAGGTAATTGGGGGTAATAGAGCCTATGGAAATGTCACTATTAGAAGGGGTCCCTGTATTGAAAATGTTACTGTCGGGGGGGGGGGGGGATTTAAAAAAAAATCAGTGGCGACGAATGCAAGAATGAAAAGAACGAGACAAAATTGAAATTTCATTGGGGATGGGGCACAATATGAAGATCATTGAAGTCGAGGTGAGAATGATTCATTAATTGGACACTAAAAATATGAAAATATCACTTGTTAAGTGGGCTAAATGATCAGTGCAATTTGTCTGATTTATTTTTAAATCAGACAAATTGCACTGATCATTTAAGTTAATAAACGAACAAAAAAAAAGAGGTAAAAAATGAATTGAGTGAAATGGGGTCATTATTTTTGCCTGAACTGAATTTAAAAAAATGTACTTTCCATCCTGGTGACAGTGAAGTTTGTGGCCCCAACTAAGTCAACCATTTAAAAGTCTTCCCCCCTCCCCCCTCCCCACACACCTCCCTAACTCTGACCTTTGTTCTACATTTTTATCCGGCCCAATTAGGATTCTGTCGATATAGTAACGCATGCGCATTGTCTTTTTTTCATTGCGATAATATGCTAATAAGTGGAAAAAGAGCTCATGAATATTCAAAATGTTAATTTAAATATTTTGCGCGCTGCGGGCAGTCCAAAATCCCCATTTCGCTGGTGCACTAAAAATTTGTCGTCTTCATAGGCTAATACACGATAAATGGAAGCAGTGTGCACTTTTGACCCTCCAAAATCTCCCCATGGCTAGACGGATGCAGAAGCGGAGTTGCACCCCCCTGATAGCGAAATTCAACTCTGTCTGAAAATAATAAAGTTTTGTTCTAAAATGCTACGAGATCTAGTAGATCTAGATCTGCATTTTAACGGAAATCACCATGAGTACCAGGGGAAGCTATAGTCAGAAAAAGGTGAGGTATTTCTCTTCTTTTAAGCACACATGAACAAAAATTAGCGAATTAACTTCTCACTGCATTTTGAATTGAAATGCACTTCAGTCCCGTATCAATGATTCTGGTGTAGTTTAATTTTTGTTTTCGACGCGCAGGAGAGCGGAGCTGAGAATGTAACTCCACCGCGAAGTGGACTTTAAATTAGGTAATAGGTCTACAATTTCTCCTGGCTATATCTTTGTTTTGGAAACCACTCATTCGTTTGCATGTGTGTGAGGCGCGGCGATGCCAGTATGTCTGACTCAGTCTGAGTGTAACTGTCGAATGAAGCGGCGCGGCGCGCGGCATGTGCAGAAAAGCCAGAATTGCAGCATTGCCATTGAATGGTCATGGTGGTTTCCTAATTGTTTAGGTTAATTAATGGCTAATCATTTCAGTTTCGCGATAAATTATGCCTTGACCTTGGTGGATCTATGAGTATGACTAGAATCTAGACTCCTATAGAACTTAAATTAAAAAAAGTAAATAGTGAAAATCTAAACAATAAATTAGTATCTTGATCTCATTGCAGAAAAAGGAAGCAGTGCGTCGACTTAGCCAGCAGCACTCACGACAGGCAGCCAGAGCAGGGCCTACCAGTGGGCCCCATTATGAGCTTGGGAGAAAGAGAGCGGGCCCGGAGAAAAGGAGAAGGTCCAAAGATGAACCAGATCCTGGTGCTGGGCAGAGAAGGAGAGGTAGAGAAGGTAATATATACTAGATGGGCTTTTCCCTCTTCCAAAAAAAAATCTGCATAAACAAAAAATATAAAACAAAGCAGAAAAACTTCTACTAACTTTCAATAAATTCTTAAAATAAAATCTTGACAGATTTAGTTTTACTCCTGAATGTTAGGGAAAAGGGTAAGACCATAGGCAAAGAGGATGAGGGGAAAAGGAGAAGGTCCAAAGATGAACCAGATCCTGGTGCTGGGCAGAGAAGGAGAGGTAGAGAAGGTAATATATACTAGATGGGCTTTTCCCTCTTCCAAAAAAAAATCTGCATAAACAAAAAATATAAAACAAAGCAGAAAAACTTCTACTAACTTTCAATAAATTCTTAAAATAAAATCTTGACAGATTTAGTTTTACTCCTGAATGTTAGGGAAAAGGGTAAGACCATAGGCAAAGAGGATGAGGGGAAAAAATGCTCACCATTCACTAACAGGACGTGGAGGAGTATCCCTATGCCCTATGAGAGCAGGTGACTATTTTTCATAGTTTTGTCCTATACATGTATGTAAAGAAAAGCCTGTATTAATGATTCTCATTAATCACACCAATATAAACAAACGTCAGACCCACAACAGACTGCCAACATGTAATACTCCAAATGACCAAAAATCAGTCGTATTTGAAGTCAATGTGGAATCAGTTTGGTGGTGTGACTGAGTTAAACATTTTATGAAGACCTAACATTCTCATTATCTCTTTCTATTTTGGGAGGTGAAAGAAGTTTACAAAGACCATAAGTTCTAAATGCCTCTAATATGTAAAATATAAAAGAGCAATAAGAGATATCCATTGGAATTAGACTAAGCTGTATAAAACACTTTCTTTTATTCTTGTGAAATCAGATGCTGGAAAGCGATTTATCAGTCCAATGAACAACCCAGACCTGGCAACAAGTACCTCTGCTCCAGACACTTTGAGGGTGGCACAGTTTGAAGAGCCAAGCAACGTTCCTTCAGACTCCTCTGAGTCGGAACTTTTCACTCAGGGCAAAATAGGATCAATGCCAGGGTCTTCTCTTTTCTCTCAAGCAGCGTCTTCTGGAACTTCTCACCTTGCTCAAGAATCCTCTTTTGGGGATGCACCGTCTAGCATGTTTGGCAAACCAAGTGTTCCCTCGTCATCTTCTGTGTTTGGATATCAGTCAACAACATTTGGATCTTTTGGGACAGGACTAAAACCATCTCTCTTTGGACAGGGTATTATTGATTCTGACTCTTCCCTTGAGGATGCAGGAACAAACCAACCCAGCTTCCAGATAACGTTTGGTCCAGTTGGCGATGATGAGGCAGGTATTGGTGATGATGAGGCAGGTATTGGTAGATCGATTGAGGCCCAAGATGCTCCGACATCAGACCGACGTATTCTCTCCAGAGATTCAGCTCCACCAAATGAGAGTAAAAGAAGCAGTGGTTCCTTTGGACAGATCTCCCCTCGCAAGGACGAAGTAGCCTTCCAGCAACCCAGGAGAACCTCTCTCAAGAGAGACCTCTCGCCTTCCAAACCATCATCGGTGTCTCAGCGTCCTCTCACTAGCCATGACGACATGTTTGGGTCAGACATCTCGGACATGGAAAGCTTTGGTTCGGCGCCCTCAAAGCCAAAGATCGAGAAGGAGAGCATGCAGGGGAGGGCACCGGTCAAGAGGAGTGGTCTCTTTGGCAGAGCTGTAGAGGATGTGAGTGGACGCAGGGAAGCCGAGTCCAAGAAACAACGAAGTGAGGAAAGATCTCCCAAAGGTAGGAATAGAATTCACTTGCACATGTTGTTTTTCTTTTATTATTGAATATCGACAAAAATTGTGATAATATATTATTATGTTGATAGGGATCCGGGCTAACTCGGACCTGGGGACAACTCGGCCGCGCTGCAAAAACTGTCATTTTTTGTCATTTTACCCTAACCCTACCTCTAACCCTAAGCTGGCCAGGGTTTTCTTTGGTCCGAGTGTGCATAAATAGTGTGTGTAGATAATGTGTCAAACCAATTTTTGACATTGCAGAGAATAATCACAAATTTCTCTATATTCTCAGGTCTTACAACCAACCTCCTTCGATGCTCAAAATTAGTATACTCATGATGCTTAATATTAATAAAGTCAGTGTATGTTATGTATTTATTGTTTACAATTCATCATTTACAAATGTCATATTGGCTATTCATCTTTAGTAATAAAAAAAAAGTGGATAAGCTGCTACATTACTCTAACCTGGGTTTCACTAATGCATAATACCTTTGATCCTCATTCTACATGTGGAGGATGTCCAAGAAAAAACATCAGGGGCAAATGCTCCCAGACAAGGTTACAAGCAAAGGTGATCAATATGTCGATATTGGTGCATGCAGTACTATCAACCTGCAAAATTGCTTTGATCCTTCAAAATCTTCTGTGTTATTCTGCAATACCATATTTCCCTCACTTTGGGCCAAAGGTAAACAATTTCCAACTGAGAACCCTAGCTCGATCCCACCATTATTATGTTTTTATTTATTTCTCCATTGTTCTTTGCTCCTATCTCTACCCAGAGTCTTCAAGAGGGAAGAAGGAGACTTCTTTGATCGTCAGTAGAAGCGAGGTCAATCACTTGACCACGATCATCGTCAAAGATGTTCCCGATCAGTTGAACAACCGAATTTACATAAACAAGCTCTTCTCCAAGTTTGGCAAAGTGAAGAAAGCAACTGTGAACCCTCGAAAGACGATGGCCACTGTGTACTTTGAAGACCATGTGAGTTTGTAAGATGATATGGACATGATCATTAAAGGCATTGTTTAACAATGTTAAATCTGAGATGCACAGCCCTACGTGCTACCAGTGTCTGTGATATGGTGTAATATTGAAGCCCTTGAAAAATTGTGCTTCAAAATGACCAAGAAGTGCCTCAAAAAAGTAAAAATCTTTGAGTGACTGGTTTTACCATACTCGTTTTCCCCAATATACTGTAGTGTTTTGAAAACCGTTTGGCAAACGCAAAATTTGGTTTCGATTTCCAATCATAAATATCTTGATAATCAGACAGACGATCGGCTTGTGAAAGTCATGGAGTTCCTGACTGACCTAAAGGTTTATAATTATCATTGCAGCATGAGCTAAATCCAGAATTTTGTTTCAGAGTCTGAGACAAAGTTTCCGGACCCCTTTAAGGAATATTATCATTAGTTGAAAAATACGTCTTATATGGTCTAATTCAGACATACATGTACATGAGAAGGTATGTATTATTAAAAGGGGATTAAGAGGTAGATATACAAATAAGTGGACATTCTATATCAGTGCATGCAAAAACAACAATAAAATCCATCAACAATTCTTGAGATTCCTGCAATTGACAAATTCAGGTGGTTTTGCATTCATTTCATATCAAATTATTTTGTTGAATGTTTTATTTTTATAATTTTGGATTTTCTCTAGGATTCGGCGGCTAGAGCAAAGCGTGATGTCAAGACATTGAAGGTAGGGACCCGACCTGTTACAATCTTCTGGGCGCAGAAAGATAAAGGCAAAGAAAAAAGAAAGAGTGGTGAGTCCTTTTTTTTCTCCCGCACATCTTTGCCTACCTGAATATGGCGTCATTGGTCATTTATTATTACTGGTTCCCGTCTGCCTTCAACTTATGTCCTTCATCAGCAAATATTTTGATAAAAAAGCTAGAATTTTTAATACATTATATCAGTACACTAAAATCAGTGAGAAAAGATGCCTGATTGTTTAAGAAAACTTTTTCCAAATGCATTTATGTGTACTCATTTATTACAGATATCCACCCCACCCTTCATTCAGGTACTTTACCCCTCCCTGAGTTTTCACATGAATCCAAATACCCCCAACCCCTCACTCTTCCAATAGGTAATGATATGTAATGAATAAAGAATAAAGTAATCTGAAGCAAAATATGAATGATCAAAGATTATTTAACTGTTGATGTGTATTTCATTGTTTTAGGAGTAAGGGGGTAAAAAGTGTTATTCAGTTTATGGCATCATTGACAGTTTTTCTCTCTGATTAACTTTTAATTCATGTTCTTTGAATCATTTTGTTTTACAGATGAAAATGTCCCTCCATCTACCAGTGAGACTAAGACAGAAGCAGACCCTCCGCCAAAGAGAGAAAAACCTCCACCTCCTCCAGCTTATAGTGGTAAGTAGTTTGTAAAAGTTACTAAGTATTGATGTACATGGCAGTATATGGGCAAAAGATGATATGATCAATAAAGAAAAGTCTTTGATGTAAAATAATTCATAGTTTTCTAAATATTTTTGTTAATGAATGTCTAGTAAGCTTACATCATGTCATATGTGTATATTCAAAAGTGTGATTTGAAAAAAAGTGATTGTTCACCAAAATAATGCAAATTTCATATTCTTCAGAATTATTCTTTTCATTAATATGTAGTAAGCTTGCATCATGTCGTATATTAAAAAATATTATTTCAAAATATTACTTGTTCTCCAAAATAGTGCAAGATTTCCTTTGCTGTATGTAATATGTAATTCAATTTGTAAAAACTATGTGATTTTTGTTTAGTTCTTTGCCAAAGTTATTTAGCAGATGATTCTCTAACATTAAACAATAGTACAAGCTCAAGATGATATTGTTATCTGTGTTATCTGTGTTATACATGATGAACACCGTTTCTTTTGAACTGGCTCATCACTATTAATGTCCACATATATGCTTTATTATGGTATAATAGGGAGAAACACTAGAGGATTACATACAGCCTCAGAGAGATACGAAGCTTTAGAAGAATGGGACAAACAAATCAGAAAAGGTAAGTTTAACATTTTGTACTGAAAGCCGTCGAGCGTGGTATCAAGATGAAATGTAGACAGGGCCGTAGAGCCATTTGCTCCCCAAACTCTTCCAAAAGCTCTGTTAAGACAGTCCTTGATGACCAAATTTGTTATATTTCTTTTGAAATAATGTCTTATCATTGTATGTATTAATGAGAACCAAAGATTTTCTGCCTTTCAAGGACTGAAATTTGTGTACATGGTTGTGATGATGATTTGATGATTTATTCTGCTAATAAGAAAAATACTACCGGTATATGCTTTTCAGTAAGCACCCAGGAGAATTATGGCTTTGCATCATATCTGAGGGACCTGGTAATAAAGAATTAATGTTGTACCGAAGGGGATTGGGGCATCAACTTTATAGTTTCGAATCCCTATCACTGAGCCTTCATGCATGTTCATTGTATTCAGTCTGTGGTGAACAAATGCTTTAATGTACATTGAACCTGTTGAAGTAGACTACTTCAGGAACACAAGAGATGAGGTCTTTATGTACAGGCTACTTAATACAGGTTTCAAATGAGAAATGCTGTAGAAGAAACAGAAAAGTCTATATGTACATGTGATCGTTTTTTGTTGATTTTGCAAGGAATGACCAAACAGAGTGACCTGACTACAGCCAAGAAGATGACCGGTACATATCCAGATATGTGTCCAGAGAAAGGTCCAGAGGATATGTAGTCCTTAGGAATAAAGATGTCTTAGTTTATTTATGTTTCTTTTACTTTTCTTTTCAAGGAATGACCAAAAAGAGTGAACTGGCTACAGCCGTGAAGATGACCGGGTCATGTCCAGACATGTGTCCAGAGAAAGAGAGATACATGAGAGAAGTCCAGCGGAGACTCAGTCCTTATGAGATGATGCCCGGACAGAAGGTGAGTGACCTTTGAACTCAAGTTTGAAATAGTATAACCTGTCAAACTGATCAGAGATTTTCAAATTGATTGGCAGACTCTTATTCTAGACTGAAAATGCAAAGGTCGTGGGTTCGAGCCCAAGCACGGCACTTATGTCCTTGAGCAAGGTATTTCATCTACATTTCTTCTCTCCACCCTGGTGTTTAAATGGGTACCCGGTAGGATACAAAATTGTTGTGATTGAATTAGCGTGTGTGCGCTCGTAAAAATGGCGACTAGCTGGAATTGTCCCCAGAGAATGGAGAAAGTGCACCGTTATGTGCAGAATAGTAATTCTCTGACAGGGTAATGATAAGACTGGGATATTATTACTATTATTTTTAGATCAGGTTCCATATTGAAACGTGTATCTATCTATCTACTGATATCTCTCTATTTCCTATAGACTTGGGGGTCTTCAGCTGTTCTTGTTCTACATATCTGCTTAAAAGACATTCCTTATCACTAGAATTAAATAGAATTAAAAAAAAAGTATCTTTAAACTCTTATTTAGCCAAGGTAGCCACATCAATAGTTGATACATTATTTTTTCAGAGGGTCCCTGCATAATCACGTTATGAAAAATACTTTGATTAAAATGTTGACATTATAAACAATCCTGCAATTAACGTACAATGAGGTACGGTATATCTACATATTTATATAATATTTATCTGGCAATTGGCAATTTTTTTATCCTTTTTCATTCTTCATGTATCATTATCGTGGGTGATATGGTATATTGCAATAACTGCTTTGACCCAGCATGACTCTTAGCCATATTTCTGATGTTCTATGTTTATTTTGATTGTACTTGCAGATGGAGAAAGGAGTGAGTCCCAATGTTTGTCACCAGAATGCGGTAAAGGAGTACAGCAGGTCATCTGCAGATCAGGTAACCAATTTTGTGTCGGGCATTTTAGTCCCATTTACCTATATTTATACCAATGTAATGTTGAACTCCTGACCAAATGGACTGTGAAAGATGGATACAAAATATTTGTTTAAAGGTACTATGTCCCATTTGCAGGCCCAAACATGAAAAGGTTAAATTCCAACGGCATTTGAAAGACAATACTAATTTAGAACTTCCCTCAAAACGAAAGGGCTTGAAAAAGGCTTTTAGTGGGAAAATAACAACCATTAGTTGTTGAATCGACTTAGGTGATTGCAATCACCCATGTAATAGTCTGATTTTCAAACCCTTTTACTGAATGGTCGTATGTTTTGTGCTGCACAAAGATTCAATTCAGTTGATTTTGGCCATTACAAGTAGTGGGTTTTGATGTGAATAAATGTTCATGTACCTCTAATAGCTCATTTTATGTATGTTATTACCAAAGTAAAAAAATATGTCAGTGAGTCACTCAATAGTGTTTGACAGTGAAGTCTAGAAGATAACAGGTTTCCTTGCATACCGTAAATCTCCGTGTATAAGGCGCACCTGTGTATAAGGTTTTGTTTTGTTGCCGAAAACCCACGCGGGGAAGGACCTTCATGTAACATCGAGGTGCAGTCGAAGGCGCTGATTTGTGCTTGTGAACTTGTCACAAATAATAGTAACAATGTCGTTTTTAGAAGAATGTGTAAGATCATTAATGTAAATTAAAAACAATAGAGTACCTAGGATAGAACCTTGTGGTACACCATTTGTTATAGAAACAAAATTTGAGGAATTATTATTATAAACTACATATTGAGATCTATTAGAAAGATAACTTTCAAACCAAGATGACAGACAAATTTGAGTGTTGTTGTAGTTTCCGAGTGGTGAGTCAACACACTGATTACTGAGCTGGGAGACATTGCCAGCCATAGCGCCATAAATCGAAACTAAAAAAACTAAAAAAAACAAAAAAAATCTGTACCTGTGTATAAGCAGCACCCCCGACTTTCAAATTTTTTGGCGGCAAAAAAGTGCGCCTTATACACGGAGATTTACGGTAATTTGAATACTAAGACACTGCTAATGTTGAATTTCACAGATACGACATATACATGACATATTCATAATTCCTGCAAGGTTCTACAGAACTTGATGTTGGCTGCAAAAGGGACATAGTATCTTTAAGTATCTGAATGATCTATCAAACTGATGTGTCCCATGTCTGTGAAAATAATGTTCATTATGCGCCGTTTGCAGATGCAGTTTTGGTCAGCTCTTTGCATTGTTCTAATTTAACGCAAATGAGTAATGGAATTTTCACAGTAATCTTACGCATTTAGTCACTCAAAATCTTGCGAGGAAAGTATGTTTGCTACTCTACATGAGATAATGTTTTGATTAAAAATGAGTTATAAAGTTGTTCCATTCTCCTCCTCAACAGGAAGAGCCGTTACCCTCTGAACTTCGACCTCCGGCCGTCCTTGACCTGACCATGAACTACCTGATGGGAGAGATCATAAATCGAGAGCCGACGGGGCAGGGCGGCGATGGGAGGAGCTGGGCAGACTGGTTTGATTTCCTGTGGGACAGGACGAGGAGTATCCGCAAGGAGATCACGCAGCAGCAGCTGTGTGAGACTACAGCTGTCAGCCTCATGGAGAAATGTGCAAGGTAGGTTTGTAATGCAAGAGTGGTATTGATGTCGAACATAACTTCATGTCCGAACATTGCAAAGTTGCGAGCTTTGTGGTCATGTTACTCTCTACCAGGCTTCTTCACAGGTCATTTTACATCCAATATTTGGGGATCTAACAAGTATTTGTCTCTTCTCACTCCTGTAAAACTAGAAGCTTTCAGAAATTGTATAGTGATCAAAAATCATTTTTGTGGCAAGCAACTTTTGCAAGCTTCTAAAATTTGGTTTCATTGATTTTATATTGTAGCATTTAGCTTTCGCAAATCGAGATCACATGTGATATATTGAATCTTGGCAAGCCTTTTGTTAAGTCAAAGCAGACCGGGAGCCAAATATCTGAAAAAGCGGCTCCCGGTCCTTACATTTTTTTGAGAACCGGGAGCCGTTTTCCAGGACCAGGAGCCGTTTCCAAAAGTGATGAAAATTTGCATTCTTTTAAATTATTTGTTTACCGTTACCTTTTATTTATACATACCGGTACGGTAGTTTAATTTCTTGTCTAAATTTTGAGCACTCTAATATTAAATCACTCATGCACTTGGATAAATCTGTCATTTGTAGTTGTTGTGGTTCATGTTTAAAAACTATTTTCATGCCGTTAAATGTCAAAAATTGAAAAATGTTACAGTTAGGAAGGGGGAATTAAATTATTTTCATTTTAAAAAATTGTTAAGTTTTTATAGACTATCAAATACTAAATAAACATGCAATGCTGGGATTATTTTGTCATTTGGAGTTGTTGTAGACCATGTTTTTGTTGATATGAAATGCCCTTTCATGACTTTGAAATTAATAACATTAGTCTAAAAATAGAGGCAAAACATGCGAGCCGCCACCTTTTTAGACAATATTTAAGCATATTGTTAGGTGAAAAAACAGATTTTGCCTGGTTTACGTTTTATGTTATTTTCCCTTTAATGAAAACGCAGTCAATCATTGAGAGCGGCCGACCTGTCACTTTAAAAAAAATATTTAAAAAAAAATAATTTAAAAATGATTTGTTAAATATATTTACATATTTTATCAGAAAAATCCATTATTTAAAACATCACAGAAATTTAGTCAATGAGTACGAAGGTCGCTGAATTGCGACGCAACACACGATGATGTTCTATGCCGAAGTTGCGGCATCCATTGCATGGTGCTTAATTGCGGTCGAATCAAGGCAAGTCTGGAGTTGCAATCAACTTTGTACATAAAGTCAATGCATCAGCAGGTCTGGTGTTTGTTTTTCACTTGACTTTTTGAAGATACCATCACATTCGAAGGGCTTGCGATAGGCGAAAAACTGGTAACAAAATCACTGATTTCTTGATTTTTAGCGCTTTTTTGGTGAAGCTGTTTCTTAAAACTGGGCTAAGCCCCTGTGAGCTTTGGAAATTTGGCTCCGATTCCGCATTTTTGACAGCAAAATTTGGCTTTTGTGATGGATTTTTGGAAGTAACATCAAGACTTTCTTGTACTGACACTGTGTGTGTAGTGCAGTGCACTGATATATGTCATTCGCGTGTGTATGCATGGCCTGGGGAAATGCGCTCGGCTTTGAGTGGTGTACATCCCCTCTTTTGTGTGCAATGTACATGAGTGCACGCTGCAAGAATCGCCGACACAAAGCAATAGCGAACTATACTACGGGGCGATTTTAATAAGGATTCTCATTATAAAATGATTTGTTAGGGTTCATTCAGTCTACGTTTCACTCCTATCAAGTAAGTTTTTTTTTCACATTTGTGAACATAAATTTAGTGCTAGACATGTGGAAGTTTCTGAAACAGAAAATGTTAATTCTCTCAGACCGGGCGCCAAAAATAAAAAATGACCGGCGCCCGGTTCTCATTTTCCCCGTCTTACCGGGCGCCAAAAGTCAGGGACCGTTGGGTAAAAATCGCCCGGCGCCCGGTTAATCAAAGGCTTGAATCTTGGAATACACAGGTGAATATTTCATGCGGAAACAATGAAGTGGAAATTTCAATTTAATCATTATACCGGTATATGTAATTTGATTTGATAAAACGGGACTGCAGAGAACCTTCTACAAGTTGACTTCAACGCTAATATTTATATATTTATTTATGATTTCAGGTTTCACATTTACTGCTCGTATCGACTCTGCGAGGAGGGGCATATGTCCTTCAGCCCCAAGATCAACAACGAGAACTTAACCAAGTGCATGCAGAGTCTGAAACAGTTTTACCATGACCTGACTGACGAGGGCGTCTTCTGTCCCAACGAGGCAGAGTTCAGAGCTTACGAGGTCTTGCTCAACCTCACCGGAGGGGATATCCTCAGGTTAGTTGGGATTTAGAAGATTTTTTTTGTTTTTATTGTCTTTATACTAAGGCTGTGCACAACCGTGTAATGAGGTACACGAGTAGACTCCCAGGCTCACAAGCGAATACCGGTACTTGAATATTCTGACGCCAAGTTTTTTCATAGTTTTTTTAATTTTTTTAATTTTTTTGTTTTTTTGTTGCCACCACCATACCACGGGAGCAGTATCCCAGGTCCGTCTCCGAAAACTCACGCAATTTTACTTTGGGTTGCAAAAACTAAAGATGGCAGAATAATCCATTTTCCTCCGAGTCCAAACAGAAATCCGGACATTTGGTCCCAGTTTCTGAGTGGTGAGTTTGACAGTGATTGAGCTGGGAAACATTTTTACCAACGGTACAATGCCGGCGGTAGGCGCTCTCCCCGGCACGGGTAAGCGTTGGCCTGGACAGTGCCAGGAGTACGAGAAATCGTACTCGAGTAGTTGTCAACAGTGCGGGTACTCGAGCATTCGACTACTCGTCGCAGCCCTACTTTATACTGTGTTAAACTCGAGAAAACTTCTCAAAAGCTTTCACTTCTTAACAGTTTTTTAAGGAAGTAGGTTGCTCTGAAATCCCTTCCCTTTCCCCTACCCCCCCCCCCCCCCTTAAAAAAAAAAAAATCTTCTTATTTATTGTATTTCTGTAATTCAATGCATGTGAAAGAAATAATTCTGTTTTTATAGAGTCTCTTTCTTTCTCCTGTGTTACATAGTAAAGATGTCGCTAAGTTTCCTCCAAATATTTCAAAACTTTTTTAAAGAAGGTAGAACTGTCATAAATTTTGACGACATAAAGGCCAGATTAGCCTTAAAACAGTTATGCTTAAATTTGTTAATACAGAGTTTAATCAGAATATTACTGTATTCCAGCAATACATTATAATTTTCTTGTTAATTTATTAATACAGTGTTTGATGAGAATATTAACAGTAATCCAACAACACATTTTCGTTTTCTTGTTTGATGTTCTTGATGTTTTGCAGGGAGGTTCAGCAGTATCGACCTGAAGTGAGAAACTCTGAGGCCGTGGTGTTTGCTATCAAAGTCTCTGCAGCCTTCAGTAGTAACAACTACAGCAGATTCTTCAAACTAATCAGGTAGCCACTAGCTTTTATCAAGTTAAATAGCTTGATTTGTGCACACACAAAATTGAAGGGCCTGAGTAAAAAAAATTAAATGATTGTACAGTTTCAGGCAAACATATTGTTTTTAGTTCCAAGACCAACGTATTGCCTTTGTTGTATATTTTTACTCTATCTGTTAACATTTTATGAACACTTTTGAGGAGGAAAAATGATAGGATTACCGTAGTTGTATCAACAAATTTGATTTTTAAGGCAGGTATTTCATGTAAAGATTGTTTGCATTTCTTGTAGACAAATTGATTTTCCAAAGAGAGAGATTGGATTGATTTTTGGCATACATTTGTTCCAGACCACTAAACAAGGCACTCAATCTATCATTGCAAGCTATGAGTTCCTTGTAGAACTTCTTAGGTGTAATAATCTGTAAAAGCTCCTCGAATCACAGCCTTCAATTCACTTTCAATTCAATTTTATTTTCCATCTTAAAAAAAAAGAACAAATATAACATAGTATTGACACATTGTATTAAAATAATAATATAAACATAAGAATGGAGGGATACCCTTAATAAGCAGGTTGCTTGTAAGCAGGGCCCTGTTATACAATATAAAATTTACAACTTTGTTACAGAAATATATAAACATTTGAGAGAATTATAAAACAGCCTTGAGTATAAATTTGTTAAAATACGTAGGAACGTTGTTTCAAATGATATGTGCTATTGATATGTTTTAGCTTTATATTTGACTTCTCGAGGAGAGGGTCATGGATGATAATAATAACATAATTCTATTTCATTCAGTTTTATCAATGTCATCCATGCTTCATTAACAAAAAAATTTGATCAGCCATCTCCACATATATATCTATAACCTAATCACCTCTCCTATCTACCATTTATTCTTCTCCCTAAACACACACAGAGGGGCATCATTCTTGAATGCTTGCATCCTCCACCGTTACTTTGTCCAGCGACGCTCTATGGCGTTGGAGACCATGAATAAAGCCTTCACCACACCCAAGGGGATCTCCCCGTTCCCTGCCGTTGAACTTGTCCACCTCCTGGCATTCGAAGATGAAGAACAGGTGGGTTATTTTATCTCTGCATTGTGGCAGGGATGCCAGTTGTCAGGCAATAGCTCAAATTCAGGCCCTGGCGAGTTATTTTCAGACCATAGTTTAGGGTTTTTTTGTGTACAAAATCGCTCATTCTAGGTGATTTTCAAGCCCTCTGATCAATTCTAACTGGCATCCCTGATTGTGGGCAGGGGAGAGGGATGTTTTAAGTGCATGTGATTTTTGAACAAAAATTATCCTCTGGGCAAAAATGAGAAAGATAAGAAAATTATATAATGAAAGAGAGAGAGAGAGGGGGAGGGGGGGGGAGAGAGAGAGAGAGAGAGAGAGAGAGGAAGAGAGAGAAGAAACAGTGAAAATACACAAGTTATCATATTTCAGGTGCTTTTTAGGGCTTAAATATGCTGTGGGAGTATCAGTATGATAAGGAGCATGGCACATTTTTGGGGTGAATATTTAAGGTATACCATATTGGGTTTTTGCTTGTGTTGTCCACACAGCTTGCCTGACATGATTGTGCACCAATAACAATAATATAGCCTGAAAATAGCACATACATGTATATAGACCACATATATATAGCCCACATAAGACACTTCTGTATTTGAGTCTAAGTTGGGCAGTCATTATATAGATGTTTCCATCATCGGATTCTTTATAATAATTTCATTCCATGTTGCAGGCTTCTATTTTCTGTGAGTGCCATGGCCTGAGTAGTGCAGATGGCTGCATTCAGCTCAGCAGAGGGGAGTTCTTCTACCCAGAGGAGACACTCACATCGCAAAGAGCGCCCTCTGTCATCGAAGCCAAGAACAACCGGTCTATCGCAGAGGTAAGCAAGAAGAAGAAAGAAAAGAGAGTGTAACATTACATGTTTCTGCAAACATGTTTGATGTGTTTGAAAGTCTACATGTTCATTGTAAGTTCACAAAATTTGTCTCTGTTGTTGGTTCACGAAATTTTTACAGTGAAAAAGTAGACGAAAATGTTTGTTTTATTTCTGTATGTATGATGAAAATTCCACTTATTGTATTTTTAATTAATCCTTTGTGTTTTTAAATTAGAGCTCTCATGGAAGTTAACACTTACTAAACTTCAAGGCTTACCAAATATGTATTTCATTAATAGTTTACTCAGGTAAATGTCCGATTTGGGTTTTTAAATATGCAGTATTTCTTCAGATGATTTATATAAAACCAATGAATATGCATGGAACCCCAATTATACAGATAAAACAATCCTTTTGATAGAGGTCCCCATTAACCTTAAATTTATTTTATATGCCCTATGTGTGTGTGTGTGTGTGTAATTGGGTTTTTACAGACGTGTATCAATCTGGTATGATTATTTACGTCTGGGGACCGACCTTTAACGTCACCATCTGAAAGACATGACTCAGTTTCGAACCGAGGTCATCTGAGCCAGCTTGTAGGCCAAGACAGAGAGCTGACCAAGTGAACATGCCGCTAGACCAACTCCTGTTTATTGGTCATCTCTTTTCATAGGTGGTGAACAATGGTCCTCTTCCCATAGCACCACCTCACACCCCAGTCTCCAGCTTTGATGAGAGTGGAAGGCTCCTGGAGAGGGGTGTCGAAGCTAAACCAGTCCGGGGTAAAGCAATCGAGACAAGGAATATAGTTCAAGGTAGGGCACTTCAGACAAGGATTACAGTTCTGCTTAATTTTCTATTACCTAAGATTAAGATTCTTGGGGTTTTATGGGTTTTTTATAGTGTCATGATCAATATGATCATCACAAGGGTTTAAAATTTAGATGAGAAGTATATTTCTGGTTATTTTCAAATACCTAAAATTAATGTTGTTTGAATAAATATGAAATGGCCTGGTTGAACGATGGCTGCCTGGATAGCTGCAAATGTTATAGGATGGATATTCTTGTTATTTAAGTTGCTGTTTTTTATCGAAAAAGCATTTAACCAATATGTTGGGGTGAAATATGTGAATAAAAACAATAGACAATTTTGTAAGCAAAGAGTAAACTTTCAAAATCGAATTTAGAATGATTGTTGTCTGTTTGTCATACTCAGTTCATAGAGGAATAAAATATATGTGGACAACTTTTGAATATAGGTCCAAAATAACTTTTATTAAATATTAAATATTACAAGTTATTGATTAGACACCCCATTTTAATAGTAATATTTTTTTTTTATTGTAAACGCAGTTTGATTTTAATGCAGTATGTGCACTTCATTTCCACCTATCCACAGAAGTGAAACAACCAGTGAGAAAGATTGAGAAACAAGCCCTGCAGGAAAGCTTTCCGGTGCAACAAGAGATACAGTTCCAGCAACCACAGGTCCAAGAGGCTGTGCAATACTATGGTGAAATCGTGCAGCAGCCACTTCCACAGGTTATTTTGTCTGCGAAGGTAGAGGAAAGCAAACCAACTATAAGCCCCGAGGTAAGTACCAATAATTGTGCTTGTTATGAGTGTGGGGTTTATTTGCAGGCCTGATAATTACCTGATTTTGTTTTTTAAACCAATTTTTTTCTTCTTTTTATTTTCATTTTACCCCTATTTTCCTGATTTTTCTACAATTTCTCTCAATTTTCTTACTCAAAAGGCGGTTAAATGCCATTTTTTTTTTCCTGAATTCTTTTTTCTTTTTTGGTTGAGGAAACTCGCCCGCCCCTTTTTTTTTAGTGCTCACTATCACCCCTGATATACTAGTTATTTGTACAACAACTTGCCCAACAGACTATTCTGAGAGCAAAGGTGGAGGAAAGCAATCCAACTAAAGCCCTGAGATAGGTATCAGCAAAATCTCACCAAAGAATCTCTTGTTGCAGATCCAATGACTGGCAGTTTTCCTGCAACCCACTCTTTGGTCTGTTCCTTCCCCAATAGATCATTAAAGACATCACTATAGAGCTGTTCTTGGAGGTTGTACACCATGGTCCTTTCACCTCAGACTTTGATGTGGATCATCAAAATCTCAGAAAGGAATCCCTTATTGGTGGTCATTGGCTAAAGTTTACTTGTAACTCACACTACAATCGTGTGTACAGTGACTGTACACTCAACCAATGATGTGTAATCGTCCATGACCTAGCATCGTTTTACCATCCATGAATGAACCTGCATTCAATCAGCAGATGTATTAGATTTACTGTATTAACAGAAAACCAACGCTCCTCCTCTCCCCTTTCCTTTTCTTCTCTGCAAGTCACTCTTCTGTTTTTTTATTTAAATTTTTATTGTTGTATCTAAGTTGAGGGCTGCGGGCACGTCAAGCTACTTTGCTTATTCTGTAGCCCTCCTACATCTTATGTATGTTAATTATGCATTCAATATATTTGATTAATTTTGTACATTATCTGTTTAAGATTATATACCCTTGAAATATTGTATCAAACCATATTAACCATTAAAAAAAAAAAGATGCAGAAACCAATAGATCAAATCAAATCAAATCAAATCAAATCAATCTATATATCTTTGCCATGATTAAGGTCGTCAAGGACATCATCCGAGATATCTTCTTGGAGGTCATCGACGAGATGGTGAGGGACCTATCAACGAGGTTCATGGGCACCCTGGCCATCATCCAGGCATCGCCCAAGGTGATAGCAGAGATCATAGATGAAGAACTGGGTGCCTTGAGTCGTGGTGTCGCCAGGGAGACGCTCGATGAGGAGCGTTATGCCGAGGCCTTGAGACGAGAGCAAGAGATGTAAGGATTAACAGGAGTCACTCAGCTTATTTTTGATTTATGGAACTAATCCATTTGCATAGGGCAACAGGGGAGTTTTTGTATTAACCCTTAGTGTACTGGGGGGGGGGGCCCCCCCTCGACATTTTTGGAGATTGCGCCGCAACCGCTTGGAATTTTGAATTGTCGTTTCATGACTTTTTTCCCTCAAGTCTTACGCACATTTTGATACCATTTTCGTCAAAATTGGATATACCTGTAAGGTGTTACATAACAATTAGTATGCGCATGTCATCAAAAATATGCTATAATTGCATATATTCATGTACAAGCAGAAATGTGAATACAGGTTTAGATGTGAATTTATATCAAATTGCTTTTATATGTTTCTCAAAGTAACTTGATGTATTCCAGAACAAAAGAATACATTAGAAATAAAACAATAGATATAATAAGAAATAAAAACAATAAAATACAAAAGAAAATAAATATTTGAAAATCGCATCAAATTTGCATAAATTATCATTATTAATTACATCAAAATAACTATTTTGTGTTAGAAAAGAAGTTTCATATGAATAATGAGTTTCAATTAACATTCAAAAAGTGGAGTCTGACAATTTTTGTAATGATTCTAGTTCCCTGTATATTTCCAGATTTGATATTCATGAATGCGTATTCATAATTTATGCAAATTACCCTATGCATTTTCAAATATCATAAAAATAATGTAACCTCATGAATTTGAGATGAAGGTAACATTTATTCAATACATTTTCAACATTCTTCACAAGTCTACATACAAATATGTAAAGTTTTCTGGAAAATGCATAAAATTAGCATTTTGCATAATTAATTAGGCTATAACGACAAAAATTTGCATATTAGGAAAAAACTAATTATACCATCTTGTTCCTTACGTAAATATGCAAATTTTCGTGTTCATCGGACTTTCGACAGTCGACCCCAGTCACGAGGTGCTCAAAATAGCCCAGTACAGTAAGGGTTAAGTTTAGGGCATGACTATTCCATATGCATAGGGCAACAGGGGAGTTCTTGTATTACATTTTAGGGCATGACAGAATCCAGTTGTCAAGGGGTTTAAAAGTACTGGAAAAGAATGTTTTTAAGTGAAAATGCATTAATCATGGAATATGGTACCCTTGGTAAAGAAGACAAGTTAATAGTGTAGAATCTAAACCCTTCTACCAATATTAATGGTGTTTGTATGTGACTCATTTAATAAATGTAATGATATCAACGAAACATACCACTTCTCAATGTAATATGATGTCAGATTGTAGGAGTTCAAACTGAATATAGATCGTGCCTTTCGTGTTCTAGTGTCTGGATAAATCAACTTTGTGCTTGTCTTTTTCTTCTTGCAGGAGGGCAGCAGAAGAGGCCTCAAAGAAAGAGCAAGAGTTGAATGCATTGAGACAGGAGGCTAGCAGACAGATCAGTGAGGAGATTGTTGAGGAGGTCGTTGAAAGGACCCTTGAAGAGATGATTGAGAAAGAAATCAGGTACACTTTTTTTTTTAAATCATTAAAAGCAATTACACCAGAGTCATACCACCAGAGTAACACCAAACTGTCCTATAAGAGACACAAATCTTAGCTATTTTGGGTAATGTAATTTCTTGTTTGGTCGCACATTGGTCTGGCGGTCGTCATTTTGGTGGACTAGGATATTATTTGTTAAAGACAGTGAATAAATTGAGGAGAACATTTTCTGGGATGTTTATTATGATCAGTTTCCAAGTTTCCTCATAATCGCCATTAGCTTTTGGATGTATATCTTCATCTTTACCAAATTAACTTTAAAATATCTATGGATGATATACCATACCCTTTACCACATATTGATTCAGACATTTGAATTAATTAATTAATGAGGAAGAGTATATATCAATGAACAGTTTTAAACAAAGAATGTGATTACATATGAAAGAAAGTATTTATACATGTATATATATATATATATATATATGTAAAAGTAAGGATATTAACTTCTTTTCTTGTTTCTTGCAGTGTATATCAGCGTGAGTTACATAAACAAGCAATAGAGCGATGCAGCTCTGTCGTCTCAGAAGAGCTTCTCCAAGACCTGGTCGGGTCAGAGGTCACCAGCATATCCCATGAGGTCATTGCTATGGCGATGGCTGAGAGGGACAGGAGACTTGAAGAGATTGCAGAGGCTTACAGACTTAGACAACTTGGTTACCTTTATCAAAAGTAAGTCAATTTCTTATTTTTCATCCTAGAAGAAAAAAATACCAGTATCTATGACCTGGGCCCTGTTTCACAAAATTTGTTATCAATGACAAGTTACAGTAACTGTTATAAGCTTCTGAAATCGAGGCATCTGATTGGCTGAGAGCTTATTTGGCATAGAAATTTAGCATTTGTTATTGATAACAGGTTTCATGAAATACGGCCCTGGTTAATAAATGTGACTTGTGCATGAAAGGTCAGAAATGTGTTACAGAATATAATTATAAATAGGGCGTATCCAATGAATAAGAAAATGAAAACAGACACAGACATGGAGGCTTTTCTTATACCGTTATACAGAACTTTCTGCAAGTAGAAATTAATTCACAGTACCAAAATTTGCAAAGAGAAAAGTTTGAAAATGTAAATTTTAAAGTATGTTACCCATCTGTTGAAAGTCAGATGGATGTTAAAGGTATTACAAAGTTTCGGGAAATTTTGAAAAATGGGTGGATAGTGATTCTTTACAATTTTGATATATTTGGATGCCCCTGTGGATGTATTAAAAACACCAGAAATGTTAGCCCCTAAAACACTTCTGCTTTCGCGAAAAATTGAACATAAAGATTTATCGGTGCTCCCGGTAAACTTTGATGAATTTCAAATAGCTCCTACGGTCGTACAATGGTAGCTGCGACCATGAAAATCTCAGAGTATGTAGTTGCGGTATATAATTTCCGAACGAGAATAGCTAATCGGTCGATTTTAGTCAATAAACATTGTTTTATAGCTTAATTAATATCTTGACCTTGAGAGGGAGCTATATTCAACATAAAGTGTTTATTATTTACAATTTCATAACTTTAGAGTCGATTTCGACCGCGACAACGATCACTGAATATTGTAGGATCGTATATGCTTCCAATATGTTCATTTGAACCAAATTCATGACCCCATACCAAAACTTTGTATTACCTTTAATTCTACGTAAAAGTGTATGAGTTGATGCCCTTATTCCTCTTGGCATAAGACATATTATATTACGTGTAGAGAATGAAAAGCATCCACATGGTATGAGTGGCTGTCATCAATTTCCTTTTGTAATGAAAACCTTCCCTGCCATCATGTGTTGTACAGATGGTGTCGTGTGCACTCTAAGAGATTAAAAATCCGTCGGGCCCTGGAGACCTTCCCAGCCGGCCCGCCCAATCAGAACACAGCCGAGCAGCTCGAGGTCCTCTGGCCAAAGCGAAGGGAGCAACCTGGGGGAGCTGACCCAGACTCGACCTCGAGGTCAAGAGTACCGTTACCCATGTCTCTGGACACACCTTATGGGTAAGTGAGCCACATCATTGCCATGCCTTGGGTGGCTTATCCCTTCAATGGATGTATACACTAGCTCGTAACCTTTGCTCCACAACTGATAAATTAAACTAATTATTCATAATCCAGACTCATTCTACCTTAAAAATGTCTTACTTTTGCTGAATAGCTACATTTCTCTTCCTGAAATAGGAACAAATACCTTCATTGTGAATGTTATTCCTGTAGAAGATCAAGTAATACCCATTGTGACATTGAAATGATTAAATTTTAGCTGAATTTTACTGTTAATGTCATTTACGGCAATTGTTTTTAAACTGGTGGCACAGTAAGGTTAATTGACCCCTAGATTGTATCAGTCATTTAGGTCTGTTACTCTTTTTTTGATGGATCTTTCAAATAATATTCTGCAAGTCTGTCATTGTTTGTTAGAATGTTTTACTGATATGTAGCTTTAAACAAGTTTGATTGAGAAGGATTCTAATTTGTATAATATCCTTGTTGCTTTGCAGTGTTGTCACCGAGAGGGAATCCCTTGCCAAACACATCATGCACCACCACTACCTTACCCTCGTCAGACAACAGAGGGCGTGGGAGCCTTTAGACTTGCCCGTAATCCACAGGGACAACACCCATTCTTCCCAGCATGCATCTAGCCCAGCATGGCAGGATGGTGCTGTTTGCCGGTATTGGAAACTGATAGCCTCGCTACCCCAAGGGTCACATGACGACAGGAGTCCTTGTCATTGGCTGAAGGCTAAATTGAGACGTGGCAAGATTTCGAAGGAGCTGAGGAGGAGCAGACTCAGAGATAATGAGAACGTAAGTTGCACCTCAGTCTACTGTTTTCTATAAGATTTATATTTTTTGAACACATGCATGTCCTGCCTCAAAAGCAAATCCATTTGTCAGCATTTTCCCTAATAATGGCACATTGTCATTTGGAGAATAATAAATTGAAAAGTAAAATTTGTTTTTACTTATAGCAGGTTTCTGAAAATTATGCATTTTAAATAATGTGTTTTCTTACAGTAGTCTTCTAGCAGAATAACAATGTTCCATTTCTCTAATTATAATATTATAATTTCTCTCTCTCTTTCTCTCTTTCTACTAATCTCTCCTCTCTAACTACCTCTCTGGTTATCGCAGGTTGAGACTCTGAGCCTGTACACACAGAGAGCTGGATCCAGCCCAGTAGGTATCTGTACCAAGGCATTGATGGGACCCCCTTCAGGGAGAGATGCCAGATACCAGTTGACTGGAAGCTCAGGGATCATTCTCATGGTCCAAGGCGAAACAGAGGTGAGATTTACTGTAAAGAGAAAGAGAGAGAGAGAGGGAGAGAGAGAGAGAGAGAGGGGGGGGGAGGAAAGAATGACAGATACCAGCTTACTGGAAGCTCAGGGATCATTCTTATGGTTCAAGGTGAAACAGAGGTGAGATTTACTGTAAGGAGAGAGAGGGAGAGAGAGAGAGAGGGGGAGAGAGAGAGAGAGAGAGAGAGAGGGGGGGGGGAGGAAAGGATGACAGGTACCAGCTTACTGGAAGCTCAGGGATCAATCTCATGGTGCAGGTTGAACCACAGGTAAATTTTGATGGATGATGATGATGATAATAACAATGATAATAATGGAAATAACAACAAAAATAGCAACAACAACTACTACATTTCTGTTAAACACTTATTCATCCCAGGAGATATTAAAGGTACATGCACCTACAAATTTATATAATTACTCGGGCTTTAGCCCAGCTTAAAGCCTATGTGTAGGTGGAGAGTGGCAAATGTAGATTAATGTCTTTCCAAAGGACATGTACTCAGACCCATGCAACCCACAGTCCAGTGTCATATCCTTTTGACCATCACATCTTTACTATTACGGCAACAACAACATCATCATCATATTTCCTTTTAAAACAATTATCTAGGCTTGTTGTAGAGATGCCCAACATAGACTGAACGCGATCCTATCTCAGACCCCAAGAAGACCAGCTCTCCCCATTCTTCTGTGTGTAATAAGTGACGGAGATGTGACAACATTCCAGAGCAGCCTCTCAGAGTACCTCCAGTGTCCTGAGCTCACGCGTGAAGGAGTGATTGCATCTTGGAGAGTGATCAGGCTGCCAAGGGATGCCGTGAAGGTAGAAGCGTCTGAGCAGGTTAGCAGATCATAATTGCTATTTTCTTTTCATTTTCAAAAATAAATCTTTGTGCAATCATAGATCAATAGTGAAGAAGATGGTTTACATCTAAATCACAGTCTAAATATAGGTAAACCAAAAAAAGCAAACAAAGACAAGGACGAATAATTATATTAGAAAGACAAGCACATAATAAATATTTCTCAAAATATGTTTTCCCTTCATATTATTGTGTTTGTGTTTCCCCAACAAAGAAAAACAAAAGAGGCAGCCCCCAAAAATTGTTCATTTTACTTGTACAAATCTATAAAAAAATCAATCGATTTGTTATGTGTTTGGTATGAAGGCTTAATTTTTGTTAAGGTTTCACAATAGAAAAGAGAGCAAAGTTGAAATATGTAACAGATGTATAACCTACAAGCATTAACAAGTAATTTGATGTATGGATTGAATTTGATATACATTTTTTTTTCCACCTTCAGCTTGAGGAAGGAATAGCATGGCTAGCCTCTCACCATCCTAAACCACCGCCCGTGGTCAGCGAGACGGTCAAGGAGTACTTGGACAATGGTCTGTCACAGTTCTTCAGCATCAATGTCCACCAGCTGACCAAGCAGAGGAGAGAGAGCGGGCAGTTTTCACTGGTCAGTACTGATTATTTCAATCCTTTCTAGTGTTATCTAGAGAATCAAGCAGCTCCTCTTCACCTGGAGCTACTCGGAAACTTAATGTTACATGTCTGATATTGTTTTTTGTTTTTTGTTTTTTTTTGTCAAGAGAACACTGAATTAATAGTATCATCATTTTGCATTGTACCGCCTTGAGGTGTATTATATCAGAAAGAGCACAGTAGAAATACTTACTGTTGTTGTTTTAGTTGGTGTTATTATTGTTATTGTTATTATTATAACTATTATTATCATATTAGGCCATGTAAAATTGATTTCATGTTGATCGTCCCCGCCCGCTTCCTTTTTGGGGGCCGCCTCCTATTTTTTGTTATTTGTTATTTTTTATTTTTTATTTTTTTTGAATTTTTTTTTGAATTTTTTTTTGATTTTTTTTTTTTTTGAAAGAAAAAAAAACATGAAAAACACTGCTAAAATGGCTCTATTTCTGATTTAAAAAAAAAAAATTGTCGGCGGCCATCTTGAAAAAAAATAGCCTCGACTGTCAGGGAAAATGTACCGAGCGGCCATTTTGAGCGGCCATTTTGAAATATCAAATATCAAATAACATGGTACACCCTCCTCCTCTTTTTCAAAAAATCCGGACGATCAACATGTAATCAATTTTACATGGCCTTATTATTATCCAATAATAAAACCAATACTAGTATATCAATAATATCTGTGAAACCTGACATGAAAAAATAGTCTATATACATGTAGGCCAGAAGGCTTTAGTACAAATTCCTGTGATACAGATTTTTATTTTGTTTCAGTTTCGTTTCCAGGGTGATAACAGATACGTTCTTTATAGGCAGGCAGTCTTCTGTGCAGATAGCTGCTAAGGCAGGTTTTGACCGAACTACCTCCAAAGGAAGTAAATAATAAGATCATATATTAAACATGTATTATCCACTACGCAAAAACAGATATCATAATGTAAAGATCATAAAAATCTTTTTTTTTTGCTATTAATTTCAGTCACCACAGTCCATCGTGAGTCTGTATAACTCTGTGATGAGTCATCTATCTTCTGTAGCAAGCTCTTCATCCCTGTCTGACATCTCATGGCCTCCAGCAGAGTTCACAGGTCACCAACATCCAGGTACTTTTTAATTTTCTTTTGTATTGTTCCCCATTTTATGACAATTTGTTAAATAAATTGTATAGTTAACTATGAACAAATTTTTTACATATATCCAAATCTCCAAAAGATGGGAGCTCGTCCATGTTATATTAATCTGTTCAGTGTTAGGCCAGAAAAAAAGTGGATTACCTTGAATACCTTCTCCTCTTTAAGGCTGATATGTTTACAGCTCCAAGTTTCACTATGAGAGAAACCATGATAAGTACAGATTGAATTTTGTGATTTTTTTAATTTTTTTTTATTTGTACATTCACAGCTTTGATGTCTTTAGAATTCCTTTTTGTGATAAAAGTATGACCGTTCTGAGGAAAATTATCTTAAGTTCTTACCAAGTTACACAAAAACAGCGATTGGAACAAAATCACTGGTTAAGCTACATGTACATGTACATGTAAGAGAACATTATTGTATACACTACTGTAACATGATTGTTCATGTCTACTGCCTCGCTCGGGTGACCTCGTTCAATGACCTCGTTTAATGACCTCAATATTTTAAAGTGACTATTGTCTCATTTCTTTGGTAACAATTTAATTTGCTAGCTGTATTTGCTATGTTTGCTATTTTTGCTTGTTTCACATTGTATAATCATCTTATGTTAAGGCTTCTTGCCCACCTATTATTACTGTTACGTCCTCTACCATTACAACTACTTCAACCAAATGTTAGTTTTATTTATGGGAACCTATAATCTACAAGCTAAGCTCTGTAATAGGTTCCTCACATTTCACTCTGTATAACCTTCTATTCATTACAATTAATTTCGACGTCTTTTCAAAGAATTAATTATATAATGTGACACTTTTAGTATATTTCATATTATGTTCTATTTTTGTCAATTATGTAAATTCTTTTTATTTGTGAAATGTGAAATAAACTTGAATTTGAAAACTTGAAACTCTAACTAAAGTCAAGAGTGATCTTTTTCCTTGTAAATACTAGGAGATTTGAATATGTTTTTTTTGTATTTTTGCTTTTTATTTATCTTTAATCCAGACCTCCCTGCAGCTGAGTGGAACACACCTGCCACTCTGAGTCATCTCTATACATCCATTAACACCTTGAAGCTACCTGAGGTGCCTTATATAGAAGACAATGGTGAGCAAAACCAAGATACACTGTTGCAATATAATAATCGCTGTATAACATCATCTTTTTAATGCATGAAGTCACTTTATCCTTTTTAGATATTATTGAACTGTTGTATACTAATGTACATTTCATAACTTTTTTTAATGTTTTCTTGTATTGTACTGTAAATATGACAACATAAGTCTCCAGACTCTTTGCCATGTTCATTTTTTTTATGATAAAAAAAGAAATTTAATTGAATTTTACATTTATAATCTTTTTTATGCTTTCCCTTATTGTACAGTAATTATGACAATATTAGTCTCTGGACTTTTGCCATGTTCTTTTGTTTTTTTACAATAAAACCGAAATTGAATTGAATTGAATAGATGATTAATTTTGGGGAACTGTTCTTCAGAGCGTCCTTCCTGTGTTACCTTATTTTGCACTTAGCAAAATTGTTTCCATAAGATCTGCGAAGTTGAATAAGTATTATCAGTTTGTACACCAATAATGTACATGGAGCAGAACTGCTCTCAGAAGAAAACTGATATTTGATGCAATGACGATTTTATCTCTTTTTTTCAGACTGGTTATCAGTTTGCAAAGCTTGTGCCAACTATGTGAATCTACTTTCAGGCAGAGACAGTGATAAAGCACCACTCTTATCCAGGTAATTTTCTTTCACTTTTTCATCCATTTCACCCTTCTATCAGTGATTTTTCACTATCCCTCTGTTTACATTCTCTTTTATTTCCTTATTTTCTACAACTTTTTTATAATTCATGTAATATGTATTTACATACAATAAAATGCATGTACATGTACACAAACATGTTAATTTAATACATGAACGCTCTTTTGTAAGTTATCACAATGTCATTTATTAATTTCTTAGTATACATTATATGGAACATTTTTTTATTTGCTGCCTATGTTTAGACAAAAACGTATATTTGTAATACATCTGCATGAATTCATTTCTGGTGCTCCCTCCAATTTAAACATGAAAATACAATCTTTCATGTAGAAGGTTACATGTAAATGTACATAGGCAAATATCAAATCACATGGCCCGAATTCACAAAAGAGGTGTAAATTTAACCCATGGTTTAAATGTTCATTTACATAACCCATGGTCTAAAATTAGCGCAAAAGAAGCGTGACACAGTCAAAGGTCCAATATTAGACGTTCACAGGGCAAGGTATGCTTATTTTGCGATAATTTTTAAACCATGGGTTATGTTAATGAGGGTTTAAACCATGGGTTAAGTTAAACCCCCTTTGTGAATTCGGGCTAATGAGTTTTTGTGCTTAAAGGATAGATGTAAGTGAATGACAGTTGCATTCCTCAAGTTTGTTGTTTATTCACTTTGATGCAGAGTGAGATGGCTGCTGGACAAGAGCAGACGAACCTTTGAAGATACCTGCTTTGTGACCTTTGACACGGAAGGATGTGAACCCACCTCCCAGCATGCACCATGGGGAGACATCTTAGAGGAATGTGTGACGTACATGATGACAACCCTGTCCACTGGACCGGAGGGTGAGATGAAATATGTTGTTCTTCTTCCAAAAGTGTTGGCTCAGACAGTAGAGCGTCCGCCTCACAACAGGGAGGTCGTGGGTTCGAACCCCGGGCCCGTCATACCAAAAGACGTTAAAAGATGGGAGTTGTTGCTACATGTACCTTGTTTGGCGTTCAACAATAAGGGATAGAGCAACGTCAATCTGGCGCTGCTCAGTGGCTGCCGGGCTCACGATCAATTGGGCAAAAAGAATTTCGGTTTCGGTTTAATAAAATTTGGAGTGGACTATTAGACTATTATTATTATTATTATTATTATAATGTGCCAAGGTTCTGTGGTATCAAGAAACTAATGAAGTGATTGAGCATACTTTAAATCCTTTCTGTGCCACAAAGTTGTTGACCAGGGCCCTGTCTTACAAAGAGTTGATATTAATTGTGACTTATCTGCGATTGATATCAATTGCAACTATGTACATAACAGATAGGAGACTGCAAACTTGCGATTGATTGGAGGACTTGCGATTGATTTGGATCAATCGCATCTCTTTGTATTAAAGATGGGAGCCCAGTTGTCGTAAATGAACTTTGAAAAGTTGAATATGTACTTTCTTAAATGAGTTGTTTTCATTAGGATATTGGGTATTTTGCTTGGGAATTTACTTAACAATGGTGGAACCTGAGTCAGGAAGAAAAATAAGCAAGTCTGAGTCCAAACTAAATGTTCAACCTCTCATATTCTTGGGTGGGATTGGGATTTGAATCCTTCAAATGTCAGCCACATAGTTTGGAGTGTTATCGACTGCCGGCTGTCCATTGTTTATTCCATTAGTTAACTGAAGCAGGAAGTGAGTTTATTTCCTCTCCACTTTCTTCTTGTTAAGTTGTTATATTCTTTGATATAATCCCATATTTGTATATCTTCGTCTGCTTTCTGTTCAGGAGAGAGTCCATCCCCGAGCAATCAGCAGGTGTACTTCCACCAGTCTGAGTTTGCTAACTTTGAGTTTCCTGTCCAGTGGAAGCAGGAGATGAACGAGACTTTAGAAGAATCGGTGGTGGAGCATGAAAGGTCAGTTATCACTTCTTTTTGATACAGGGTAGATAGTCTAGACCCTTTAAAGCCCTACTGCACTTCTTAAAGCTACCTGTGCCCTCTATACAGCAAACAATGCCGAATCGGTGACCATTGGTCCACCATGATCCCCTTTTTCTTATGTTAATTGAGAGCTTATTTGATGAGATAACCACCTGTCAGTGACCATGCAGGGAGGTCTAATCCCTCCTGGCCAAACTAGTGCAGCGGGGCTTTAATAGATGCATAAGGTAAACATGTGATTCACCAGTCTATGGGATGGAATGTGTAGTGTACTACGTTATTGCAGATTTTTACAAGAGCCATATTGTGAATTCAGTGCATCATTTTATATGGAGTGGCTTATAGTCACTTGTGTGTGAATCTTCAAGGTGATTTTGTGGCTGAAGCAAGAGCTTGGAACTAAAAAGAACTGAGTTTGCAGTTAAAACAAGGTATATAGATAAACATGTACAATTGAATATGTTTAAAAAAAACTAATTACAGCAAAAATATGGTCTTTACGGTATGCATTTGCGCTGCGTTACGACATCAATAGGTTTTTAATAGGTGAAAGGAAGGCCGGTTGAAAAATAATAATTTTGATGGTAAAATACTAATTTTGGAGGTGCTGAGTACTAATTTGTACTTCCAAAGGTTGGCAGCTCTGTGTATTATGCATTGACAGATAGATGATACATGTAAATAAACAACTTTCTTTGTGATTCCAGCATGTTTGATTCCATCATGGAGTCGGTGTCAACACGTCGGTCAACCCTGGCTAAAAAGGACTCGAGGGAGAAGGAAGAGAGGAGGAGGAGAAGAGCGGAGGAACGTCTTCCTGATAACACCAGCTTCCTTCTTCCGGAAGATGTCACCATGACGATAAGCCACACCCAGAGTGGTCTGCTTAGGAGGATGTTGGATAAGGAGCGAGAAGAGAGCCTCAGGTATTTAGCTTAATCTTCACCTAATGCCTTCCTTTTAACTCTTATCCTGCCACAGGGCTAATCCCCATTGTGCCAAGCCACAAATCCCCCAGGGCCAAGTTTATTTTCAGATAATCGGATTAACGCGGTGGTACTATCAATAGCGTGTGCAAAACACTAGGCACAGTACAATGGGCATGAACAATAACTGCTATTACCAATGCAAACATGCAAGAAGCAGTAGCTTGCTCGCGTGTACAAAGCACTATAGCGGTAGCGTGCATGCAAGCTTATGGCTGGATATGAGTTAATACATGTTTCCCTGTTTGCAGTCATACTCGAGCAAATGCCAATAAACTCTGGTATTGATATACCCTCGTAATTCGGCAGCTACTGTGATCCAGTGGCTACCATATAATCGCTTCCCCTGGTCTAATCTCTGCTGAGAAGTCTTGATGTACTTGGTGTTTTAAAAAGAAAGAATACATGTACCTCCACCTGTGTCTCTTTGAATATTAATGAAGAATAATTATACAGTTTTCATGAGCACCTATCCAGTATCCATCTCAGTGGGTTTCGCAGATGCGGTACAAATTACCTTTGTCTGCCCATGTGCAGATTGTATCTAGGAATTGGCTTTTTATGACACAAAGGAATAAGTTGACAGCATTTCATTTGTCTTTTTAACTCTAGATTTGAAGCCATGCTAACAAGCTTTCTAGAAGAGCCTGTAGAAGAATTACCGCAGACACTGCATGTACAGGCTGACAGAACAGAGTCTGAATTTAGACTACAGCTTCCACCCTTTCCAAACAGAACACCTAAGGTAGGCACAGTGTATTGTAATTTATTCTTTGTTTTTCCCCAGAGGTTTGATGATTGAATCTATCCACGCCATGAATTGCCTTTACATATTAAGTAATGTTGTGGAATATTCTGGTTGCATGTTGTTAAAGATATTTTTTTTTTCTCTCTCTCTCTCTCTTTCTCTCCAAACCTTCACTTCTCCCTACCTTCTTCCTATCTTTCCTTCCTCTCCCTATCCCTTCCTCTCTCCCTCTCTTTTTCTTTCTTTTGTTCCTCTCTCACTTGCCTTTCCCCCATTCTCTGTCTTGCTCTCTTCCTATACATCCATCTCTCACGTTCAAGGCATCTCTATCAAAGTCCCTGGAGGAACCACGCCCTCGGACCGACACCCCGATCATCACCTTGGAAGAAACAGATGGCTCGCTCTCCGATCAAATCCAAAGCCTGAAGGAGAGACTAGCCTCTGAGAAACAAGCAGGGTTGGTGGCTGAAATGAGACTAAATGCTCTACTTGGGCTTTAGCTGCTACTCTGAACCCATAGCGTCGCAGGACATAGTGCTTATGGGCATTTTAAAGCCACACTGTCCTACTTGTAGCTACATGCTCCCTCTATATAGAAAACAATGCCTAATCGGTGACCATAGGTCCCCTATGATCCTCTTTTTCTTATGTTAATTGAGAGCTGAGTTGATGAGATAATCACCTGTCCAGTGACCTTTCAGGGAGGTCTAATCCCTCCTATAAACTAGTACAGATAAGCTTTAAGACAATTTTGAAAGGGGGATATTGGAACAAATGAAGGGAGCACATAGGGGCAGTGCTGGAAAGTGCTGGAAAGTCCTGGAAAGTGAGTCTATAAGAAGTGCAAGATTTAGCCACAAGTGAGGGTAACATGATGTCTTGGAACTATTTATAAAAAACAAAGTTGGTTATCAGATTTTAAGTTTGCAGACAAAATAAGATAGTCAAGAAATTACAAATTTGCAAATAATGATTATCAACTTGTTTTGTCACATAATTTTTACTTCTGGATGTGATATGTGAACTTTCAAACCAACCGACCATTTCTAAACAAAGCTTTATAGACAGAGTAGATGGTGTACAATCAAGATCCAGCAATATTTCTTGTGAACCCTAAAACTGTCCTAACTAGCCTCCTAGTTAAATTGTTGTTGTCCCAACTTTGACTCGACACATTGAATATAATTTTGACTGATGAGGATGGAGAAAGATGTTATCATTTAAGTACCTGCATATCATGTCAGTTGTAACCAAATCATGCCATTTGTGTTTTCATTGTTTTTAATAAAAAATGTCTTTATATTGATATAGAACTATACCTATACATGTTTTTATGCATTTTGTTGGAAGTAAGATGGTTTCAAAATCAAAAGGTATTAACACCCTATTTTTAGTTTTTCAGTCTCTTCATTCTATCTATCTCTCTCTCCATAAATCTCTTTCTCTCTCTCTCTCTATCTATCATCATTACATTTATCCACTTTCTGTACTTTAGTGCACTCTGTTAGTTCCTCAAACCTATACAATCAATCAAAACAAGTTTAATACCAGAAGAAAGCTAGCGATTTGTATTTTCTTTAACCGCTTGCCCCAAAGTCGCTTGACCACAGTGAAACGAGTTAGAGCTTGCAAGAGCGACCAAAGTGTGATTGAAACTCGCTATTTGCTCTTCTCCAACGCAAAAAGAGACAACATTGTGCTGGATAAATATATTTTTTCCGACAAAAGTACAGAAAATTTGCATATGGTCTTTTTATATTATACTTTATGAAAAGTTACCCGAGTGACTTCCGGGCACCCCAATGCTGGAAAGAAACGCACATTTTAGAAAACTTCACTTTTTCATGGAAAAATGCTTATTTGTTCTATGCACGCAAGTCAGATTGAGCGGATGATACAACGTTTCCATATGTAGACCTCAAATTGGTAAACGAACATGATATCCAGATTCTCTGACCCCGAAAACTCCATAAATACATAAACTGTTATCATTTTAGCTCTTTTCCTTTTGAAACTACTATTGACCTGTAACTATCAGATGGCGGCCATTTTGGATTTGACAAATATTACCAGTATGGCAGCCCCAAGGAGACCTCAAATCGATGAAAGAACATCATGATCAGTTTCTCTGACCCCGAAAACCCCATAAATATATAAACTTTTATCATACTAGCCCGTTTCCTTTCGTAACTACACTTGACCTGTAACTATCAGATGGCGGCCATTTTGGATTTGACCAATATGACCAGTATGGCAGCCCCAAGGAGATCTCAAATCGATGAAAGAACATCATAATCAGATTCTCTGACCCCGAAAACCCCCTTAATATATAAACTTTTATCATACTAGCCCGTTTCCTTTCGTAACTACACTTGACCTGTAACTCAGATGGCGGCTATTTTGGATTTGACCAATATTACCAGTATGACCCGAGGAGATCTCAAATCGATGAAAGAACATCATAATCAGATTCTCTGACCCTGAAAACCCCATAAATATATAAACTTTTATCATACTAGCGGTAGCCCATTTCCTTTCGTAACTACACTTGACCTGTAACTATCAGATGGCGGCCATTTTTGATTTGACCAATATGACCAGTATGGCAGCCCCAAGGAGACCTCAAATCGATGAAAGAACATCATAATCAGATTCTCTGACCCTGAAAACCCCATAAATATATAAACTTTTATCATACTAGCCCATTTCCTTTCGTAACTACACTTGACCTGTAACTATCAGATGGCGGCCATTTTGGATTTGACCAATATGACCAGTATGGCAGCCCCAAGGAGACCTCAAATCGATGAAAGAACATCATAATCAGATTCTCTGACCCCCCAAAACCCCATAAATAAACTATTATCATACAAGTGCTTTTCCTTTTGGAACTACGCTTGACCTTTAACTGAGATGGTGGCCATTTTGGATTTGCCCAATATGGCATATCCAGAGGGCGCCCTTCTTGGCGTCCGGCAGAAATCGTAATAGTATGGTATAATCTACCTCTTGGCCAAATTTGGTGCTTTTAGAAGAATCTGCTCCAAACAACCCCTATTTAGCCCTAAAAGCCCTCACTATATTGCATCACGTGCATGAAATATATCATACTAGGTCGAATCATTATATTCGATCCAACTTCGATCTTGTTACTGACTTGCATGATTGTAATACAAAAAAATAGCCTATTCAACTTTAACTTACCAGAAAGAGTAGGTAGTATTTTTTTCCCCCACAAAAAATTACCCCCAAAATGTTTTTTTGTGTAAAAAGGTAAAATACCTTCCCTTTTTTTTTTTTAAGGTAAAATTCTCGTTACCATCTTTTTTGTTAAACTTTTTTTTTGCCAGGGGTTTGGGGTCCGGACCCCCAATGCCCCCACCCTCGATCCACCACTGGTTGCTTCCATGTTTTCCCACAGGGAAGCAATAGTTTTTGTATCATAAAAAATATCTTGGGTCGAGGATAACTGACTACTAAAATTCTTATGCCACTTTTTAACTCCAGTTACTACTATCTTGGGATATTGCAGAAAATCCGAGGCCTTAATTGTCCTCAAAATGAAAATATGTACCATGTTTCTCAAAAATATTCTCGTACTAAACGTATTGAATTTCAGGGCCAGTGTTCTTAAGTACCTGTCTCTCAAGAGACTTGGAACATTCTTAAAGACTTAGGTATAAATGCAAAATCTCAAATATATAAACAATATCACCAAATGGCAGGTGAAAAATCACCAAAACTGTCAAAATTCACCCTAAAACAACCAAATTCAAAAAATGCCCGACACCAATGCCAATAAGGGCTAATATTCGTTAAAATGTTTTAAATTTCAATTTAGAATTTTGGATTTTTGCTACAAACTTAATATCGAAAATCGAAAAAACAAAAACACGCTACTCAGTGGTGGATATTGAGTGTGTGCCCAATAATCGTATGAACTCCTCATTTGAAAACAGCCAGTCAAAAACTGAGTTTGTCGCTTACTTACTCCAAGACTAAATTTGTTATTTTCAAAAATGCTAGGAAACCTAAATCCTGTATATGACAATGTATCTATTTCTATCAACTATAGATTAATTGAACAGTGTAGAGTTTTTAATTACCTTGGAGTACTTTTCGATGAAAACCTATGTTGGACTTCTCATATTAAATATATTACAAAAAAGGTTTCTCAGAGCGTTGGTATTATTAGTCACTTAAGATTTGTTATTCCACTCCGTATCTTATTCATGTTATATAATGCATTTATCTTGCCATATATTATGCATTGCAATTCTGTTTGGGCGACGAAACATCCCTCTAAGTTACTCAAATTACATAGACTTCAAAAAAGGGCATTACGACTCTGCTCTAATTCCCCTTTCTTAGCTCCCTTACAACCTTTATTTAGAAAATTCAATACTTTACATATTTATGATATTAATAAATTGCAATTGCGTCATTGATGCAACGATTTTTCATAAACTCACTACCTCCAAACCTTATGCACCTATTTAGTCTTAACAATGTGGTCCATACCCACTACACAAGAAATGCTGATAAATTCCATCATTGGAATGCTTCGTCCAATATACTAACCGATTCTCTCCGTTATGTTGGTCCAAAAATGTGGAATTCCCTACCTCCATTTTTACGATCTGTCGGATTTAATCATTCTTTCAAAAGACTTTACAAGAAACATCTCCTCTCTCTTTATAACGCATAATTTGTTTTAAGACCACACCTATATTACTAATACTCCCCTTTTTCTTTTTTTCTTTTTCCTTTTTCTTTTTTTTTCTTCAAGTATATGTTATTATTACTTCTGCGCCTGGTGCATTCAATTGTCAAGCCTTACTGGCTTTTACGGATGCACCATTTTCCATTTGTACTATGGTTTAAACCTTCATATTTTCTTTATATTTTGAATGCTGTTAATGTCAATTCATATGTAATTTTGATATTGTTAGATGTTATGAAATTCCATATTTTATCTTTGTATATATTGTCATGATGATGGAAATAAATTTCAATTCAATTCAATTCAATTCAATTCAATTCAATACTCATTGATTTATTTCTTTGATTTAACCCTAATAAGGCCGGGGGGGATTATGCCCCCCCCCCCCCCCTCCACGATTTTTCGGATTGCTCGGGAACGCATATGGATGGCGCCCCGCCGCGCCGCTCGCTGACTTTTTTTCTTTCGAGTCTTGCGCAACTTTTAAAATAATTTTTTTGAAAATCGGACCTACGGTTACAAGGTCACGTGACCTTTTGTCTTTGCATGTCAGCCCGAAAATCGCTCATTTTCGTGATTTGTGTACAAAACATATGGAAAAGTCATTTTTCCTAAAAACAGATCAAACATGGGTTATTGGGTCTTGTTTAAAGTTTAGGTGGTTGTTTTGGGAGTCAAAATAGTTGAATTGCAGTAAGAAATGAAATAAAACAACAACAAAAATGAAATACATAAGTTAAAAAAAACAATGAAATACATAAGAAATAATCAAAACAAGGGATAACATAAGAAATAAGCTGGCTCTTCCAATTTTTTTTGTCGTATTATTATTCAGAATGGTCTAATGAATATAAGTAGTGAAAAAGAATGCTTAAATATGAATAATATATGATTTATGGGTAAAAATGTGATTTTTATGACTTTATTTGCCAAAATTACCATAAATATGCAAATGAGTGAATTTTTCAAAAAATTGAAATTATCATATTATTCTATACACTTCACTTAACATGCGTGCAAATTTTCGCGGCGATCGGCCGCTTTGCGGCCGAGATCTTAAGGGGGGCATAATGCCCCCCCCCCCCCGGCCATAGTAAGACCTCAAATAGCCCGGCCTTTTTAGGGTTAATACTTACTTCTTTTTTCCAAATCACCAAAGAAAGCACAGCATTTTTAATTTTTGGTGACTAAGATCACCAAGGAGGAGGGGGTGGGACCCATGTGCACCCTCAGTGGCGTACGCAGATTTTTTTCAAGGGGGGTGTTTGCAAATTTGAAAATCGCGCCGGCCGATAATTCGCTCAGTGGGGGGGGGGGGGGGGGGGGGGAGGGGGGGGAGGAGGTGGTAGTGACAGATGTTTAAAAAAAAAACTCAATGCAACCCCCCCCCCCCCCTTCTTAGCGCAAAATAATTGAGGGGGAGGTTAACCCCCCAAAACACCCCTATTGATAAGCACCTATTATTTATCACATCATCAACAAATTGTAATTTTTTAACCATAGCAATTGGGAAATTTCGCCAAAACTGGCAATATCTTAATGGAAGGTGTTTTGAAATTTGATTGTGCGCACGTTGATAACTGTTATGTACCTTGTTTGAAATAGAGAAGAAAAAACAATTTAACAGGAGTCATGCCATTCAAATTGAGAGAAAGTGATACAGTTAAAAGATTCCGTGGCGTGGTTAAAAGGGGGGTATTGGGACTCCACAATCGAATTGTGAATTGAAGAAAGAGAGAGAGAGAGAGAGAGAGAGAGAGAGAGAGGGGGGGGGAGAGCATTAACAGATATCGTGTTATAAGCATTCAATTCAAATTCAATTCAAATTCACATTTATTCGACAAAAGATAAAACATCAAAATGAAATCATTACAAATGAAATCATTATAAATACCGGGATTGCTAAAATAAGTTAAAAACTTGTAAACAAGCAACCCCAAACATAAAAACATACAGATACTATACAATACAATACGATGAAATACGATACAATACAATACAATACAATAATAATAATGTTACATGCTAACAAAATATATGAATCAGCTGCAGAAATATTAAGTGATGAATGTGAAGAAAACGGCCAAGATCTGACCGAGACAATTAAATCAGCCTTTGAAACCCTGCTCACAGACAAGTTGTTCGTCGATAAATTTGTCACAGCCATCAGGGAGCAGTTGATTTTGGAAATACACGAATCTCTTTGCAATGAAGTCAAGCAGTCGCTCGACTTCAACATCGAATCCCGAGACGCGAGAATCGTAGCGCTTGAAAAGGAAATGGAACAACTAAAAGCCGAGAAAATGACAGCGATTCACGGCGACTTGCAAGACGTGAGCAGGCGCGGATCTACGGGGGGAGGTTTAGGGGGTTTAAACCCCCCCCCCCCCCCTTGGGCGCCCCCCCCCCCCCCCCAAAAAAAAGGAAAAAAAAAAAGAAAAAAAGAAAGAAAAAAGAACGCACGCTGTAGAGAGAAACCCTTTCAAGTGCAAATATTGTGAGAAGATATTTAACTCATCTGGTAACTTAACCAAACACATGATAACTCTGGATATAACTGTGTATTAAACTGTTACTTGATTTAAAAAGACGTTATCATGCACTGCTTTTTATGGTCTCCATTGTGTTAATAGATGCCAGGAAAACATCATTTACGGGGTTCAAATAAACACCCCCAAAAAAATCGGCTCGCCGCTTCGCGGCTCGTGGACGATGCTCGGCATCGTCATTATTTTGGTCAACCCCCCCCCCCCCTTAGCAAAAAGCTAGATCCGCCCCTGGTGAGAGGATCCATGGACGACCTAGAACAATATTCCCGCAGGAACTGCTTAATCTTTTCAGGTGTAGAGGAGAAACGAGGAGAAAATACAACAGAAGTGATCAGAAGTCTATGTTGTCAAAATCTTGGCGTCGAGGTCAACGTTGCTGATGTCGACCGGATTCACAGGCTTGGTCCTGCTCGACCGAATGGCGAACCACCGGAGAACGATCGTCGACCATCGACTTCGAGAGCGACAACAAAGGCTTGAAGAAACATCATTGTAAAGTTTAGCAACTACGGTGCCCGCGAGAGAATTTACAGCGCACGGAAACGTCTGAAGGATTCTCCAGCAATTATCCGCGTGTACATCAATGAAAACCTGACGAAAATCAGATCGAAGCTGTTGTGGAAAATCAGAAAAGCAAAAAAAAATACAGAACACCGAGTATGGACACAGGACGGTGTAATCATCGTCAACAAACCCGGTGGTGGACGCATCAAGGTAACCCGTGAAAGTCATTTTGCTAAATTATCTGAACTAAACTTTCATGAATGATTTCGGACATTTTGAACTGTGATGCATAAAGCTTTATCTTAATTTTCTACTTTTGCTCGTTAAATATTATTATTGATTTCATGTATGTTCGTCTCAATACTGCATTCTGTTTAAAATGCGCTGTACCATGGGTGTCGATCCTTACGTAATACCTATTCATCAGGGGGGGGTGATCTATTCATTCATCCCCCCCTGATGAATAGGTATCAATGACAGATCGACACCCATGCGCTGTACTATTTGTGACCCGGCACCACAAAACCAACAAAAAGTCGCAACCAGCGATTCTCCGTAATCACCTAAAATGTCAATTTAGGTGAAAAAAATAGATTTTTGTTTTTTTGCATTTTCTGAAAGAGTGGTCTTTTCTGTACCTAGTATCAAAATTTGGAAGTCTAAAACATAGTAGAAGATGTGTTTTAAACGGTTTTTCTAGACCAGTTTTTTTCGCACAGCCTTCGGTCTCTTCCAAAATTTGATCACTTTTCCCGAGCGAAATTATCGTAGTCCGGAAATGGTCGGTCGTTGCTAACGGGTCGTGCTACGCGGGCTGTAATTGGTCCGTTATAGCAATCAGTGCGGCGCGCCATTTTGTTTGTATCCGCTTTCACATCCGAGTTCCAGATTTGCGTTCGTCTTATATTCTCCGTTAACGACTTCGAGTAGCTTGATTGTACATCACATATCCAGAATTTGTTGATCAAGAGTAGACCTAAGAACATTATTATATTTTATACATTTGAGAGTGACTAGTTGCGAAAAAGTCTACAACGGCCAGGTTTTGTACGTGAGCAGAGCCGTGGGATGGTACCGGGGTGCACCAACGCAGATGCCCGGGTAGCTCGGGCGGTCAACGAAGCGATGATGCGGGGGCTAGCTGCGGGGGATCAGGCCAACCTTACAGCTTTGCTTACTGAACACTTCGGGCAAGACAGCGACGAGAGAATTCCTGATAATGTGGTTACAAATAATTGCCCAGATGTATACAAAACAAGATAGGTGACAAGCAGTGTTATGTAAGGGGGAACAAAAAGACTCCGGGTCCACCATGAATAGGCATTGTCTAGTGCAGGTGTCTCGGCACTATGTTGCAGTTCACTTAATCTGTCCAATTACAACTCTATACATGTACAACATAATAACTTTTGAAAGACTTAAGTCCACACATTGAAACCTCAGAAACATAATGAACAGACTATGTTTGACCATCAGGCCAAATTTCAGCCTAATCTGAAAATCTCTTCATAGTGGTTGATATGGCCTTTTGATTCACCCTTCTATTGATTTCCCTGTGGTTTGCTTGCTCCGCATGCTTGAATAGCCCCAAACTTTAAAGCTCTCTTTCTCACAATTTAATACCAGTAACCTCCCTCACCAGCTCCTTTTATTCACTAAATTGAAAGGGTTAGGAAGCTTCAATTTGGACAAGTAATATACCATTTTAATGAGGAGAACTTCTTCTTTCATAATCAGATGAAATCAGGAAAATAATTTTTTGCGACTTTTTGGTGGTTTTGTGGTGCCGGGTCACATTTGTTATAAGTGCACAAAAAAGAATCAATCTATATATGCTTGTTCATGTGGAAGTATATGTCATGTAACATGTGCTAAAGCAGAATCATATGCATTACCCTGGATATGCCAACCTTGTTTAAGTAATGCAATTCCTTTTAATCACATAGTTGATGATTTAGACTTTAAGTTCGCTATTCATACCTTTTTTCAAATAGGCCACCCTTCACTTCATAATGGAAGTCACGATGATTTACAATTTGATATTTTCTCCCTGAATGAAGTGACGAGTTCCCGGTTAGATGACCATATTTCTGATTGTAATTATCATTTCAATGACACCTTCAATGTTAAAATTAATAATCGAAAATCAGAAGGTCAATTTTCATTGTTCCACTTGAATGCTCGAAGTCTTATTTCAAAGTTTTCTCATGTTCAAGATTACATATATACACTTCACCACGATTTCACAATATACGCATTTACGGAAACCTGGTTAAGGGAGACCCACATTCATTTTATAGATTGCCTAATTACGAACTTATTCAAAAACATAGAATTGGTCGTGTAGGCGGGGGTGTGTATATGTACGTCAGAGACAATGTCACCTTCAAACCAAGGACGGATTTGGATTTTTGTACTTCAACTATAGATACTGTTTTTTATTGAAATCGTAAAGGAAGGGAAGAATTTAATCGTTGGAACTGTGTTACAAATCTCCCGATACTTGTGGTGCAGAGTTTAATGACCATCTTGAAGAATGTCTTGGTAAAGTTAACAAAGAGAATAAACAATGTTATATTGCTGGAGACTTTAACTTTGATTTACTTAGTTACGCCCTTCATTCGGATACCAATGCATTTATCGATACAATGTACTCCTCCTCTTTTCTCCCACTTATCACGAAACCAACCCGTGTAACAACTAACTCATCTACTTGTATTGATAATATCTTTACAAATGTTTTGAATAAGCCAATCCTGCCTGGTATTTTGTATTCAGATGTGTCTGATCACTTTCCCATCTTTTAAGTAACGAACTCGTTAGCACCAAATTACCACACCCACTTGAATAGGAACAATGCGAGTCAAGTTAAACACCGAATAGACTTAAACTCATTGGCCCGAATTCACAAAGCAAGGTTTGAGCTCAAACCTCCTTTTGTTTCGCCAAACCTCCTCTCTTTCTTTCATAAAATTTGTACAAAAGTTCGGATGCAAAAAGTAAAGCTGACTCTGTTGAATAACATTTTCGAAACCCAAACTGTTCCGAAAAAATAATTGAATGCTTATTGAGGAAAGTAGATAATCGATTGTACATTAGTCTTTCTAAAATCTTGGAAAAAGTCGAAAGCAATGATATTGGGCGATAGTTCGATAAATCATGTATATCACCTTTCTTAAATAAAGGTATGACTTTTGAAACTTTCATTTATTCAGGAAATGTTCCAGACATAAATGATAAATTAAACACATGGGTTAAAGGTTCAACAATATAAGAAATTAACTTCTTTATAACGTATGGTGACATATCATCCACCCCACATGAGTTGTTTATTTTTCAAGGAAGAGGATAACTTCAAGATCTCATTTCGATATGTTGGTGAAAGTAACAAAGAATGTGTTACGCTGGTTTTCAAATAGTCACGAAAGCATCCAGAGGTCTGGGGATCATCAAAACAACCAGCATTAACGAAAAACGAGTTAAATGCATTTGTAATTGCTTTTGGTTCAGTAAGCGTTATACACCATCTTTACGAATGAATGAGGGTAATTTCGTTTTACTATCTTTACCAAGCAGGTTGTTCAGAGTTTTCCAAGTGTTCTTTAAATCATGATGATTTGATTCAAGCTTTTCAGCAAAGTAGTTCTTTTTGGAGACACGTATAATGTGAGTAAGCCTATTTCTGAAAGATGTATACTTTTTCTTCACGGAGGGGGTTTTCAGTTTTAAATACCGCTTATACAAGCGTTCCTTTCTACCAATAGATTTAAGAATGCCTTTCGTAATCCATGGTTTTTTTGATGATCTACGTCTATCCTTACCAGGCATTGTTTTCGAATGCTTTGAAATCATCTTTTTAAAATCTTGAATAAAGGTATCGTAAGCTTCGTTGACATTGGTTTTGGATGTTACCAAAGACCAATCATACAATGCTAAATCTTCACACAATGAGTTTAAGTCTATTCGGTGTTAAACCTGACTCGCATTGTTCCTATTCAAGTGGGTGTGGTAATTTGATGGTAAAGAGTTCGTTACTTGAAAGATAGGAAGTGATCAGACACATCTGAATACAAAATACCAGGCAGGATTGGCTTATTCAAAACATTTGTAAAGATATTATCAATACAAGTATAGATGCGTTAGTTGTTACACGGGTTGGTTTCGTGATAAGTGGGAGAAAAGAGGAGGAGTACATTGTATCGATAAATGCATTAGTATCCGAATGAAGGGCGTAACTAAGTAAATCAAAGTTAAAGTCTCCAGCAATATAACATTGTTTATTCTCTTTGTTAACTTTACCAAGACATTCTTCAAGATGGTCACTAAACTCTGCACCACAAGTATCGGGAGATTTGTACACAGTTCGAACGATTAAATTCTTCCCTTCCTTTACGATTTCAATAAAAAAAACAGTATCTATAGTTGAAGTACAAAAATCCAAATCCGTCCTTGGTTTGAAGGTGACATTGTCTCTGACGTACATACACACACCCCCGCCTACACGACCAATTCTATGTTTTTGAATAAGTTCGTAATTAGGCAAACTATAAAATGAATGTGGGTCTCCCTTAAACCAGGTTTCCGTAAATGCGTATATGTGAAATCGTGGTGAAGTGTATGTATGTAATCTTGAACATGAGAAAACTTTGATATAAGACTTCGAGCATTCAAGTGGAACAATGAAAATTGACCTTCTGATATTCGATTATTAATTTTAACATTGAAGGTGTCATTGAAATAATAATTACAATCAGAAATATGGTCATCTAACCGGGAACTCGTCACTTCATTCAGGGAGAAAATATCAAATTGTAAATCATCGTGACTTCCATTATGAAGTGAAGGGTGGTCTATTTGAAAAAAAGTATGAATAGCGAACTTAAAGTCTAAATCATCAACTATGTGATTAAAAGGAATTGCATTACTTAAACAAGGTTGGCATATCCAGGATAATGCATATGATTCTGCTTTAGCACATGTTACATGACATATACTTCCACATGAACAAGCATTATAGATTGATTCTTTTTTGTGCACTTATAACAAATAGTACAGCGCATTTTAAACAGAATGCAGTATTGAAACGAACATACATGAAATCAATAATAATACTTAACGAGCAAAAGTAGAAAATTAAGATAAAGCTTTATGCATCACAGTTCAAAATGTCCGAAATCATTCATGAAAATTCAGTTCAGATAATCTAGCAAAATGACTTTAACGGGTTACCTTGATGCGTCCACCACCGGGTTTGTTGACGATGATTACACCGTCCTGTGTCCATACTCGATGTTCTGTATTTTTTTTTTTGCTTTTCTGATTTTCCACAACAGCTTCGATCTCGTTTTCGTCAGGTTTTCATTGATGTACACGCGGATAATTGCTGGAGAATCCTTCAGACGTTTCCGTGCGCTGTAAATTCTCTCGCGGGCACCGTAGTTGCTAAACTTTACAATGATGTTTCTTGCCTTTGTTGTCGCTCTCGAAGTCGATGGTCGACGATCGTTCTCCGGTGGTTCGCCATTCGGTCGAGCAGGACCAAGCCTGTGAATCCGGTCGACATCAGCAACGTTGACCTCGACGTCTCGGGATTCGATGTCGAAGTCGAGCGATTGCTTGACTTCATTGCAAAGAGATTCGTGTATTTCCAAAATCAACTGCTCCCTGATGGCTGTGACAAATTTATCGACGAACAACTTGTCTGTAAGCAGGGTTTCAAAGGCTGATTTAATTGTCTCGGTCAGATTTTGGCTGTTTTCTTCACATTCATCACTTAATATTTCTGCAGCTTTCTCGGCGTCTTGCTTAGTTTTTCTTCTCGGGCGTCTATCAGCCTGGCTTTTTGATCTAGTACGATTAGATTTGCTTTCGCCCGTCATTCTTGTGTAGAATTGCAATGGTTGGCGGAGCACTTACTAAAACGGCGTCTACTCTCTAACGATCATAATAATCCATTAACCCTCCAATATCAATCAAGTTTATTATGAGAAATATCATAGGTCTTTTGTTTTTATTACTAACGTGACCATTCATTAGTAGTTTGGAGGGCATTCTGTATAGAGATATAAGAGTCTGCATAATATTTATTTGGCGCTTTTAAAAGTAGGAAAAGCAAATAAAAGTGAATCATTAAGTTATCAAAATGAGGAGGGGAATGTCAACATAAATGTTTCTGTCGACCCCACCAGCAATATTCATAGCTACAGGAGGCGAGTGTGCATTGCAAAGGGATAATAATTATGAAGGGGCGTCTCTATAGTATGTCGGCCTGTTTCGTTGCCGATATTATTAATTTCTCGTATAAATACATTTGAGTGCCAAATACAGTCGGCGATTTTGGAAATTTGAGACTATTTTTTCTTAGGCTTTTCTCATATTTGTTTTCTTCGGTAGAAAAAAGAAAGAAAAGAGAAAGATAAGATAGAGAGAGAGAGAGAGAGAGAGAGAGAGAGAGGAGAGAGAGAGAGAGAGAGAGAGAGAGAGAGAGAGTGAGATAGAGAGAGACAGAGAGAGGTGGTAGAGAGGGAGTGAGATAGAGAGAGAGAGAGAGGAAGAGAGAGAGAGGGGAAGGGGTGGGTAGAGAGGGGAGAAGAGAGAGAGAGAGAGAGTGTATATGCAGGGACTTGGGATACAAGTCCCTGGTATATGTGTGTGTGTACGTGCGTGTGTGTGTAGGTGTGTGAAAGAGGGGAGGAGCAACATTAACAAGGTGATATAATTTATATAAGACTCCTCCCACATCGCTACGCCATTGTCCTAACGCACCCATGTTCAAAATGGCACAGTGACGCCCCTGCCCCCCCCCCCCTGCCCCATAGCGTTTTCCTATTGGTCAATGTTCTGTCGCACGAAGGACAGTACAGGGCATACTCGGCTACCTGTCTGAGATTCCATCACTTCGTGCTTCGTATTCGATAGTGGTAGTTGTTGCTCTTGGCTGACGGATCTCGTGCACCGGAGGGACCATTTCAATCTTTCTCACAAGTTTGTTTTAGAAACCAAGCTAACAACATGAAGACCCCTTTCAGCGTTCTCCTGCTCGCCTCTGTTCTTTGTTTTGGACCAGCTCTAGCTGTTATCAGTAAGCTCTTTTTCTTTTACTTCTAAACAAATATCCCCCCTTTTTTTTGGCAGCAATTGAATTGAGAACACCAGAACACGGTAGTCTTAACATTTAATAACAATTTGATACAAACAATAACAAGCGGCGTAGGAGAGTCACTGTCGTAAAAGAAAATTATTTTTACTTGGTAACATAATTTACAATAGGGGAAAACATATTTTCCCGGCACATTATTCAATTAAGCCTAACATTTCATTCAATTTTTTTTTTTTTTTAGGAGAACGAATTTAGCTTAGATCTGAATGATCCGAATCGAGCTCGTGATTCAAACGATGCTAGCCTTATGACAATTCCAATCCAATAAATTATAAAGCGCAAATATCTAGTTGCCTAATCAAAGGCGCTGATGAGACTGAAAAACTACCAAAAATGTCTGTTCATGATTCTAACTGCGAAAAACTAAAAGCAGTGACTAATTGTAAGCAATCTGAAATAGGTATGTCTTTACTTGAGTTCTGAAAGTGGATAACAAGTGCGAAGGATTTGGGGAAGATCATTCCACACAATCTCGATGCACAGGCAGTAAATGATCGATCCCCTAGAAGAGAGTGTGTTTGAGGACTCTCAAGTAGGTATTTACCTGCAGATCGCAAACTAATTCGAGGGTTATAAAATAGTCAACAAATCTGAAATGTACACAGGGGCATATCCATGCAATGCCTTCCATGTTAATAAAATAATTTTGTATTAATTTCTCAGTTTTACAGGAAGCCAGTTTAGTGCAATATGTGTAGGGGTATTGTCCGGGTAATGTGGTCAAACTTCTACCTCTTAAAAGAATACGTGCCAGCAAAATTCTGAGCATATTGTAATTTCTTTAAATGCTGTTGAGTTATACCAAACAGCAGAAAAAGTCCACCATCTAACCGTGATGTTATAAATGCGTGAACGATTACAGCAGCTTTATCTAAAAGAACCTTCTTAATAGTACTGGGGCTGTTTCTCGAAACCGTCATAACTACAAGATCAACGACATCTCGCCACTGTCGCGCAACTTGTCAGCTAAGTGTTTCACAAAGCCGTCTTAATTTGCCAAGATGAGCGACAATTACTTCCCCGACAAGCGAGTTGTCACTGCTCCGAACCCGTCATATCTCTTTAATTGCTGTAAAGCGCCATCACGAGTCAATTTGTTGCTATTCCATGGGCCGCGAAATGTACGATTAGTTTCACTATCATTTTGAGAAAAATATAGACGAGTTCGGTACGTAATTCTCTGGGATGCGAAATGCAAATGTAAAAAAGCGATAATACAAATTATACAGAAACTTTAAAAAGCTGAATATAAACATTAAATCACAAATCATTAAACTATAACATATAAATAAGAGAGATAAGAATGTTACACACCGTTTTCCATAGTCGATCCATAGTTTTTTTCTTAGGATACCGCATACCTTTGGGGCCTATGTGCATTATCATCCCTCTCTAATTACTTCTTTCAAATTATATTTTCAATATCAAATCAATTATATAACGAGTAATTATGAGACTCTAGAATAAAAACTGACTGAGAAAAGGTATTTTGCCTAAAATTCCTCGTCACAATAAACAAAAAGTACGTATTGATAAAATATCACATTACGGTATCCTTCAACTTACTTTTGATTCAACTGTCGAAAAAAAAACACTCACCGGTTTTTCTTCAATTTAAGAATCTTTACAGAAATATGCAAATCGTTTGATGATCTACATTTGATAATGACACTATTTATTATTTATTTTAGGAGAATTTATATGTATATTTCTTTTTGAACTATTTTAGCCCCAAAACTTATTTTGGGTTATTCTTGATAAGTCAAATGGATCGTGACAAAGACTATGTTCTTGAGCTGCTAGTATCGCAATATATCGATATCATGTCCGTCATGGCTTTGTGAAACGGTTTATCCACCCCATGACATCTCCGTAGGTCGGCGACAAAGATATGACTGTCATGGAGTCGGTTTCGACAAACGGCCCCCAGACATTTCTTATCTGGGAATACACACTTTGACAAATTCTTTTCATTGGAAATATCCATTGTCGTCATGCTATCAAAGATGACACCCAAATTTCGCACAGATAAAGTAGAGGAAATATTTGAATCAGCGACTTGTATTTGATCAACATGAACTTGTTATTGATTGCTTTTATATGTAAAACTGATTAGTTCGGTATTTGCATCATTCAGGTTTAAATTGTTAATGTTTAACCACAATTTTAGTTCATAAATAAATGTTTCAATACATGTTTTGCAGATAACTGGTCATCCTGATTATTCAAATCAAATGGAATGTATAACTCCAGCTCGTCTGCATACATTATTATAATATTTAATACCATGATAATGTGCAATACGACAAAGTGGAGAAGCATATATTGTTTTTAAAAAAAGTTGGGGGCCGAGAACTGAGCCATGGGGTATCCCAAGGTGAAGCGGTGGAACAACAGGTTGAGAAAATTTACCGTCCACACCTTCAGACTGAGTCCTACCCTGAGAAGATGATGTCAGCCACTGTAAGGATTTGCTCTTAATACCTAGAGATGAAAGTCGTGAGATAATGATATTGTGATCTATCGTGTCCAATGTTGACGACAAATCCAATGATACCAAGAAGATACCCTATTGTTTATCCATAACTTGCAATAATATGTCATATTGCACTTTCAGAAGAGCAGAGTCAGTTCCGCGATATTGCTTGATTGCAGACTGCAGGGGCTCAAGAAAATTATTCTCACTAAAATAAGTCTGCAAACAGGATGCAACTACCTTTTCGAGTATCTTAGAAATAAATATAAGGTTGGAAACAGGATAATAGTTCTTAAGATCTTCAGGATCTAATGAGGATTTCTTTATCAGAGGTCTAACTATGGCATTCTTAAAAATGTTTGGAAAGGTACTAACTTCCAAAGACAAATAAATTCTATTTGTTATAACTGGAACCAAGAGATCAAGATTCTTCCTAATTAACCAAGTAGTTAATGGATTTAAATCACGGGACTTTGATGGCGATGACAATATCAATTTAGAAAATTCAGCGCATGATGCAAGCGAGAAATTTTCTAGAATCGAAGAGTGCTCTGTGGATTCAGAGATAGACTGCCGGATACCAGGTTGTCCTCTTAAAGATCTAAGTGCTTCACAGAAAATACCTACTTTGGAAGTAAAATATTGACTTTATCTAGTGGCTAGCTCTATTTCACTGGCATAATGATGGCAAACGGGGTGGAGGCCTCTGGTGAAGTAGAGACTATAGAGAGTTAATAATTTTGAAAAAAACTTCTTGAGTTTTTACATTGTGCAAGTTCTTCCTCGTAATATGAAATGATCTGTCGAAAAAGCTGTCTTATAACAAACAGACTGCGCGTTTATGTTACAAACTTTAATTCCATTACAATTATATTCCCCCCTCTTCTGCTTCTGCAGTTGACGCTTGTCTTCATTGTGTAAGGTCTATAAAGTGTCTGAAGACATAGGTCAGCTACATCTGTAAATGATGTTGATGCTTCAACTTCATGTACATCAACATCTTCAAAAGAAATGTGATGCCTAATTTTACGCCCTTCTCGCTCGAACACCTCTATTTGTTTGAGCTTTTGCATTTATAATACCCAATTCTTTGAGAATTTTCCAAGTCTCTTGAGAGACAGGTACTTTATTACACTGGGCCTGAAATTGAATGTCTGAACATTGGTCTGAAACGCGTCATATGACGCACATAAATCTAGGTTTATCTATACAAACCTCCTTTGTGAATTCGGGCCAATATCCGGGTCCGTGCGGGGATTGTGCAACGCCACCCACGACATGTCTACGAGCTACGGGCTTACGATTTTTCTTTTTTTAAAATAATTTCCCGCGAAACAAAATCGTAGAGGCTGTGGAGCGCCCGTGAATCCGTACGAAAGACTCACGGCCGCCTCCTGCCTCCGCACGGAAAAGGGGATACGGGCAGTTCGTTTCACTTTTGCGACTATTTTTTATATTAGTTTATTAATTCATTTCCACATGTTGGGTGGATTACCTTTTCAACTTAAGTTGGTTTTCAAACGGGTCCACATACATCTAAAAACATTGACGATGTTACACCTGTGAGGAGAGTGGCAAATGCTGATTTGTGTCTTGCCTTTGGACATCGGTGGCGGGACTGAAAATTATGTGATCCATACCCATCCGTTGATCAATAGGTAGGAATAATGTTCTTTCTTTACATTGGGGTGATCGCAAGGCTCGCCAATGAAGGCGAACCAGAAAAAAATCTTTATAGACTCATCAGTGTGTTCCTCTGCACGGAAATCTTTAGTAAAAGGCGAAAGATTTATACGTATTGCAGAAAAACCAGAGTATTCCGAAAGAAATTGATTAATTATTTATATGTATAAAATATATTATTTTAAATGGTTAGCTTTGCAGAAAAGGATATACAAATATAATTATTGAATCATAATTGCATGATAATTCATGAATTATCTTAATATTTATATATTTCATTAATTTAAAATAGTTATTTTTGCATTTATAATCAATTTGAACTAATATGATGTAATAATCAAATTAAATGACCCAAAGATTCAAATAAATTTATTAATCGATCATACGAAATGTGAGATCGATCAATAGTAATTATTATTTTCATTACAATATTTTTTTTCTTTCTTTTTACCAGTTTCTCTGCTTTACTCCCATACCGGTTGAGGTGAACCATAATTTTATGTATGCATTTATATGTATTTAAAGGCAACAATACTGAAAACCCACCCGGAAAGCTATCCCAAACAACCACTCCGGACAACAATTTCCATTCTGCCGGACAACCACACATTGTGACAACAACCTTCTACGATATAAACGTTCCCACAAAAAATCACCCAAACGAAAATTGAATTAACCTCAAAAGTTCAGTTCAAGTAGTAATTGACGATATTTGTGTGGGGGGAATTATTATCATAGTGGTCCGGGATGTAAGGAGGAAGTTGTCTGGCTGGGGGTCGTGGTAGTCCGATTGTGTGCAGGTGTTGTGTGTCCGAGGTGAATCCCCCCCCCCCCCCCCCCCACTCTGAACGGAGGGATACCGTGTGTGTTCCCCAACTCTCCGGCTCGTAACAAAAGAAAAAGGTCTACCGGTATTGACTTTACACACCGGAATTTAGCTGAAAGGGGGGGGGGGTGCTGAAAAAGGCTCGTATAACAAAAGAAAAAGGTCGACCCGTATTGACTTTACACACCGGACTTTTGCTGAAGGGGGGGGGGGGGGTCGCTGTGAACACGCATATGCGTTCCCTAAATAACACTGAGTGGGGGGGGGGGGGCGGGGTGAATTACTTTGGGTAAGTTGATCGGGATGGAATGAAAGATAGGTATTTCTCGATCCAGATGATCCATACGCATTGTATGTTTGCGTGGGTAGACAAACATGTAAGAAGCAGAGGTATTAATATATTGCATTCAATGGATGTACATAAGAATTTTGGTTTTAACGGCTGAAGCGTGTAGACTAATAACGTGTCTTGAGTGGAAGTGCAGGAGAGAGAGGGAGAGAGGGAGAGAGAGAGAGAGAGAGAGAGAGAGAAAAGACAAGTAAGACAGGAGATTAATTCTATTAAGAGAAACACATTTTTTCGCGTAAAAAATGAATAATAATTTGAACTAATCTTTGGAATTACTCAGACCATCTCGTCGATCATTAATCTCTCAAACATTTTTTCGATTCTTCTAGCCATAGATAAATGGAGTTACGCAGGAGCTGGTGACACAGGTAAGTGGTCTCGAACTTTTTTAGTGCAAAAAACATCAACAATCATAAAAGAATGTAAATGTAATAGTTAAATGCAATAATGTATATTCAGAATCTTGATATCATTTGAGTTGAATAGGCTCGTCAATCATAACGCGTTTTAAAGTAGGTGAATAAATTGTTATTAGATATGACTGTATGTCACCTCCTCCTATAATGATAAACAATGTTAATGCTGTTTTTTAATATCACAATGTTGATATTATGATTATGGTGACGATGAAGTTGGTGGTGATGGTGGTATTGTTGCCCGGTATTGTTGATGGCTATGGTATGTTGTTCATGATGATGAAGATTATGGGGATGAAGATGACGGCGATGGTGATACTAATGGTGGTGATACTTGTGATGACGACATATAATTACGATGATAGTGAGGAAAACCAAGTAATAATAATTCGGATGATGATGATGATGATGATGATGAGGATAATGATAACGATAGTCAAAAGAGGAGTTATATATTTTTTTTTAGTACGAAGCTTTACAGAATTTTATTTGCGAATGTCATGGATATCGTAATAATACCAAACAGCTTCAAGCGCATTTCGACAAAATAGTAATTGTGTATGATAGACAATTAAACAAAAAGATATCATACAATATATTCGGATGATCACCAATTATTTCTTTTCCAGATCAAGAGTTTTGGAAAGACATCCCCGGATCATTCTGTGGTGGTTCCTCGCAGTCGCCTATCAACATCGACACAAAAAAGACCAGCGAGGTCGAACTTGCCCCATTCAATCTTCAGTCGTACGACTCCACCAAGCCTGCCAGAATCGAAAATAATGGTCATGCATGTGAGTTTTGTCAAAAAATGGTTTTACGCTACGGCACAACATTCTCCAGCGACAATATAATGGCTGCTCACTTATTTACGTACACTTGCCCAATCAGCTTCAACTCTGGACCCATTAACCCTAGAATTTACCTATCTCAATCTCCACCATAAACCACAACTCTCTTATCTTTCCTCCAAATATATGGCTCCAAGAAAATGTCACCGGAGCATATGTTGTATCACCAAAAAAAGGACTCTGGATAATGTGATTAAAGTCAAAATAAACATTTTTTTTCTTACGGTAACTAAACACCCTTAAATACTTTTATGTAATATTGGTAATGATAAATCGAATTCCTTTGATTACACCTCTCTTTATGATAATACATGTATATTAAGGTAGCTGAGACTAAGTGGGCACCGCGCAAAGCTCAATTAAGCAATCTACAAACTCCCATCTTAAGACCTTAATGGCATTGTGGTCTTGCCCTCATCTCCCAAGAAGACTCAGGGCTTGGATTATAGCCTTTGTATAGTCTTCCATCTCTGAGCCACACACTGTCTGATTGACCAAAGTATTGAAAATAGTCATCTTCTCATTTTGAGCAGGACAAATAACAGTGCTTTGATACAGTATATCTGTAAAGCGCTTGGAGACATCACAGATGTATTAAGCGCTATATAAAAGCGGAATATTATTATTATTATGTTCAGGATATTCGTCCCGAGGTGTGAAAAAAGTCCATGCATCCTTTATGTTGAAAATTAAAAGTTTATTTTCCATTTCGAAATTTGGATCATTTTAAGTTTAATTCACTTTCGTATGGCGTTACCCCCTTTTTCATCTCAGTGGAAATTGAAGTCTCTGAAAGGACTGGAGAGGTTCATTACGATATTACCGGTGGTGGGCTGAGCGGGACGTTCAGAGCTGTCCAGTTCCACTTCCATTTCGGTTCTAACAGCATGAATGGATCAGAACACACGATCGACGGAGAACGCTACCCCGCCGATGTATGTACACGTATACACCTCTCGAACATCACAGTGGAGACCGACAGTCCACGAGACCGTCGATGTCGGTCAAGCGAACCCTTCAGAAGGCCTTCGAGACCGACATGTTGAACGTTTGTCTCGTGGACTCGGTCTTATGCAGGACCGAATTTGTTGGTTTCGTGGGCTATCGGTCTCGTGATTAATTTGATAAGGTTTCAGGAACTCCCATGAGACCGACGTTGTCAATCTCGTGGGCGGTCGGTTGCATTGGCCGTCGGTCTTGTGAACGATATGATAACTGAAGGCCCTCGATGGCTGCCGCCGTATACCTCGATATCCTTTATCTGGTGTCACTTAAAAAACAACGTTCTACCGTTTTCATTTAAGTACAAAATGGCTTGGCTCATCCGTATATTGAATTTAACATGCCACTAAAAGGATTATACGTTAAAAATTGCTTTCAGTCTTAGTATGTTATTAAACCTTCTTGGTGAAAAGAGAGAGGGGAAGGAGTACGAAAATCCTTGGAATGCTGGAGCGCTGTAATGGCAGCTAGGCTAAAGCCGGGGTTATAATAAATGCGCCTCGGAATATAATTTCTAGAAAGACAGCGCTATAGAAATGCCTATTATTATTATTATTATTATTATTAATTCATTCTTTTCATTTAGCCGTTTGTTTGTGTTACTTTTTAGCGCAAAGATTTGTCTCTTCTTAATTTAATTCGGCAATTTGAGAGATAATTTTATGAGAACTTAAAGGTGGGAGAATAATAGATAAAAGGGGATGTAGGAGTAGTTATCAATGTTATGTTTGTCCTTAAAGGGCTACTCTAACCAAAACGGGCTAAAACATGAAAAAAAGGACATGTTGAATAATTTTTGACGGAGATTCCGAACATGACAACGATTTTCCTTAAAAATCATCAATAATTCGGGAATCAAGCTTAAAAAAATTACGACTCAGAACGCTAAAAAAGAAAAGGCAAGTTTCGGAGCTGTACATATAGCTCCGTTTAGTCTCATTTGACAACGCCCCCTATCGTCGGAGTCAGCAGCCTAACATATTAGCCTATGGAATTTTACACAAAAAATCGTTAAAAATTCATTTTTTGTTTAAAAAAAAAACACATCCACCCCGACGTACGTTATCACTAGCTCTTTCATTGGAACCCGCATGTCCCATTGACTTTTGAAAGTTCACCCACCGTAATTTGAATAAAAATAGGTTGCAAGCTAGCTCGCCATTGCCTATATAACACATGTGAAACAATTCGAACTTTGGACTCAGTTTGCCAAGCGATTGTAAGATTATAGGTTAAGAAGCATAAATTATCAGAGATCACTTCTGCTTGGTTCATTATGTCCATTTCATCCAACCCCCCACCGTAATTTTTCCATTTAGTAAAAGCAAACATTTTGCCGAGCTACGGTAAGCAAAAACATGAATATTCATGATCACCATGGACTATTCGATTATTTACAGAGGGGTGCAATTGTGCACCACATCAAACTCCCATACTTTAAGTCAAGTATTTCATTGCATTACATGTATGTAGTTTGGTAGGTTTATTTTAATAACTGTTTAATTATCAGATATCAATGATAGTTTAAAGATATGGAAAATGTTCTAGTATTTTTATATATTTAGCAAAGCAATCTCACATACAAATTCACTACAAAGTGTCGTCTAATCCGCCGATTGTCGTCTGCTATATACGTCCAGCGAGCGAAAATAAGACAACCGGAGCAATATGATTGCGCAATAGCATTTGACGTCACTGCAGGAGCCTCTCCGGTGAAAAGGAGGTTGATTTAGGCATTAAAATGTCTTTAAAAAGGCAAACTATGATATTAATTGAAGGGGGAAAAAAGACATTAATCCGAAAAATAATATGCACTTGATAATCCCAGTACGTTTCTGGCAATTTCGTCATTCCTAATTACGAATCACAATGAGATTGTAAGATCCTTAGTTGTAGGACAAATCGGATATGCCCGCAATGACGTCAAATGACCGTATTACCTTTTATTCGAGGGGCGTAGCCCAGCAAGCGTGAGATCTGTGAAAAAGTTATTATCATTTTCGGTCAATCTATAGATTTTCTGAAAAATCAGAGGCTGGAATATTAATAAGTAGAGATGTATTCATGTGTTGAAAGGCTTGTTAGTTGGGTTAGAGTGGCCTTTTAATATAATTATATTGGAAGAAGGAAGGAATAATACGATTAATGCAAATTCTCTCTCTCTCTCTCTCTCTCTCTCTCTCTCTTTCTACAGATACACATCGTTCATTACGATACAGCATACAGCAGTGTCAGCGAAGCTGTAAAGAATAAAGGAGGTATCGCAGTACTCGGATTTTTCTTCGAGGTTTGTATTCTCTTACTACAGCTGTCACAGCCAGAAGGGCTTAACTCCATGTTAAGGCCCCGGCCCCATGCATGATTCACAGAACGATCATTATTATGAATATTAAAATATAAAAGGACTTGGATTATTATACAGTCATGAATTGAGCACTTGTATGAATATGCATGAATTCGTTATACATAAACAAAAACGATAAAAAAATTAAACAAGAAAGCGCTTCATTAATCATGCTTCAATCTGTTACAAACTCCAAGTTGTCTATAATTATTGATGGGAAAATACTGATGAAATAATAACGTTAATGTAAAGTTGTTACGGTTATTATGATTCTGTTGTAATTATTAGTATATTCATTAACATTATCATCATCATCATCATCATTAATATTATTGTTATCAATTTTATTATTACTGTTTACTTTTCACTTATCATTTCCAATACTTTTTAAACATTTTAATGCATTATAAAGACAAACTATAAACTGCCCTCAACTTACCATCATCCCTTTTCAACACCTTCTAATCCTCTACATAATCTGTTACATTCATCCTACATTGGAGGAAAAAGAGTTTTTATCTCATTTTCGATATCATCAGCAGCAGATGTCGTATAGATTAATGAATGACCACAGTGCACATTCGATCGCAATGAACACTTGACTACGTTCAGCCTTAAACCCGAGAAAACGAACATGAGGCGATCGATACGCTACGCTGCATTTGATACCAGAACCATATGTACATAATTCGTCATATTGTTCTGAAATTACATCTGCCTTTCGATTTTTCATTCCAATCTTACCAACAACAGAAAAAGGGGGAGGAGTGGGGTGGCAAAACAAGGGGTCATGAATCACGTTCTGTATGTTTTATTAGTGTGTTTCTCATTTGTTATGACAGACAAATATGTAAATATTTTCGATGAATTTTATTGCATTTAAAAAATCTGAAATATGTTCTGATCAGAACCATTGCATTATACCACAAATCCCTGATTATACTGCCCTTTTGGCTCTACACAGATAGGTTATTTCCAAAGGCTGTTATTATTAATAGTATTACTACTGCTGCTGCTACTACTTCCACTACTACTACTACTACTACTACTACTATGCCTACTACTTCTACTACTAGCCCTCCTACTACTCCTACTACTACTATCAATATAATGACAGCAATAACACCAACAACGACAACAACAACAAATATTGCTATGACGACGACAACTACTACTATATACCATGATATACCTCTCTCTGGTATGTTGAATGAATCTAGTCATCTGATTGGTCGAAATTGGAGTTGTAATTTTAGCCATAACCGCCTACCGGTCAATAGTTTTTTAAAAGATGCCCGTTGCCCCGGGTAATGTGCCGGATAAATAAATGTTGGTGAGCTGGTGAGAAAACGGACAATATTCCGTTAGTATCAACAATGGCGTAATGACCAAAACCTTTTTTTTTGGGGGGGGGGGCGGCAGGGGCAGAAAAATAAATCCGCATGATCACCACTCTTACGTGTTACATGCAGGCTCCGCGGAACGTTTTTCAAAGTGGGGGGGGGGAGGCTAAATTATTTTTGATCTGGTAGAGCGTAGCGTAAATGGGCGTGGGGTCAAGGGCGGAGCCCCCGGAAGAGCAGGGGTTTAAGGCATTTAATTACGGTCAGATGAGCATCCAGGGGCTCGCCTTAGGGTCCCTGGTGGGGTCTAAGGGGCAGAGCCCCCGCAATCTCAGGGGTTTTAGGCATTTAATTAAGGTCAGATGAAATATATTTTGATACCTCATTATTTTGTGACACTGGCAGGTCACTATTTTTTGTCTTTCTTTCTATTTCTCGTCAACATACTTTTCAAAAAAAAGTAGGGGGAGCTTGAGCCCCCCCCCCCCCGAGCCCCGCCGTTCCGTGGTCCCTGACATGTAGGCTTCTAAATAAACATTTGTTTTCCCTGACTGTAAATTTTGGAATTTGTCATTGTCCAACAAACGCCAAAAAAATATAATTTACATAAAAGTGAGGAAAAAATCATGGAAAATCATGTCATTTCAGCAACATTTGTAAATCATTGGTATCGAATTAGAAATAAACCACGTTTGACTTTTATTAGAGGGACTGCCCCCCCCCCCACCCATCAGTGAGTTGCACATTTTCAAATTGTTCCGGAGGACGACCCCCCCCCCCCCCTAAAAAAATTGAGGTCCCCGATGGTGTCACAATAATGCTAATATTGATAATTTTCTCAATTGATATATCCCCTCTTTAGGTAGATGATGATGATAACTCTGCACTGGATATAATACTGGATCAAGCCAGTAACCTCGTGCAACCTCGTAAGTGAGATACACTATTCTATTTAAAAATGTTCAATACAGCCAATATGTATTCATCAATAAAAGGCTTTAATATTTAACAGTATTGGATATAGTATAATACTAAATCTAATACTGTTAAATATCAAAGCTTTTTTGCAATGATTGCAGAATGAAAATAGAAGACAATTAAACATACATACATAAATGAAGAAATAAACAACAACACATTAATGAATGAATAAAATAAAGAAAGAAAGAAAGAAAAAGAGAAAAAATGGGTAAAAATTAAGGAAGAACTATGCACTGCATGATCGAAAGGGGATATCACTTTTAGGCCAATACATGTATATGCTAGACTGACAGTTTTTAATTGGCTCTTATAATACACATATTTTGCATAATCTGAAGATATCTAAACCCCTCTCAATTTTGTCTTTATCAGATACGCATCATGATATAGAAAATTTCACACTTTCTGACTTGCTACCATCATCGCTTGATAAATTCTGGCGATATGACGGTTCGCTGACTACCCCTCTATGCAGCGAAGTCGTGACTTGGACTCTCTTTGAAGAAACCATCGAAATTTCAAAAAATCAGGTAAATGAAATCATAATTAAGATTATATCTGCAGTCGAGTGAATATTTATATTACATTTATGATACAATGCGGGGAATATACATTTGTTTATGGATGATATAGTAAAACTATTCAAATGACGTGTCAGATGCAGTTGTCATTTTTTTACGAATTCACTGGAACGCTTTATCTTTCACAAAATGAAGTCGATTTTTAAATCTAATGAATGAGAAATACATATATTTTTGTATGAAACTCGCATTATTATTATCAGCGGGAAATTTAGATACTAGGGTGGAGCGCCATATCATATGAAAGTCGCTTTGTACAAAAGCGAAATTCAAAAGGCAAAGTGCAAACAATTCGTTGAGTAACTCGCGTATTTGCCAATTTACTTCTAATCATTGATAGGTAACCTGACACATTAGTCGAGTCAATATACGGTAAAAATACACCCCAACCCCCAAATTGAAACAAAAGATTTTTCAAAGGTTTCTAGTAGTATTTGACCTCAGGAATAGCATACTAAAAGTATATGAAAATCGAAGGTTCAAAAAGCTGTTATTTTCAAGATGGCGTCCAAGATGGCCGCCGATACATAAAAATGGCCATAAATCACTTATTATCCATCCTAGAGACATAATATTGTGGTGTCTATTCCATGGTTTTCGGGGGGGGGGAGAATACATTAAAATGAGGAACTGAACTTCGTGAAATCCTTTGAACAGTCTATGGTGAAAATGCTGTAACCCATATGATGACAGGAAAGTTGGTTCAAAGAGCATTCCGTGGACATCTGCTGGTAGACTTAATGGCATAATGTTAACATCCATGAGAGATGAGAGTCCCGTGTTTGCATCGCTTGCTGATCAGGCCAAGGAAATGTACTCTGAGGTTGATAGTATTGGTTATTTTACCTGACAGCTATGAAAGCAATAAATGCTTCTTAGTAAGCAACCAGAAGACCGACGGCTTAAGGTCCTCTCCGAGGGACCTGGTATTGAGGATTAATGCCTTACCAAAGGGCACTAGCGCATCGACTTGGCTTCGAACCCGGGTCACCGGATAACGAGACCACTGCTATACCGACTGAGCTATCGCGCCTCCTCTAGGTGTTGGCAAGCGAAAGAACTTTGGAGACACGAACACATCTGATCCCATGGCTACGATCAAACAGGAAATTGACAAGAAAAAGAAGGAAATGCAAGGGAGGTCTAAGACCAGTCAGTTGTGGCTAAACTATCAGAAGATGATACAAGTTGTTAGAATGATTACCGTATATCGCTTAGATCTTGGTCATTGTACCTACGTGGCACGTGCTGTTGCCGACTGCTTCCCAATCTTTGCTGCGGCACGGCATTTCAATTACATGAAGACAGTCTAGCTGCACGTTTCTATGTACAAGAAATGAGTGGCCTTGAAACCAAACATCCTGGCACCTACAAAAACTTCACTGATGGATAACATGTAATTCTTTGCTCCGACGTCAAATGCTCCGCCGACAGTTACCACGCCGACAGTTCTGGGCCGGCCTCAGCTCTGATCTTGTAATATAACAGACCTTGATGAGATCACTTAAGGCTGGTGGTGGATTGACACGTGGTAGTGGCATGACTGAGGATCAACGCTCACTGTGGACCATGTCTATGGATGTGGCCTCAGAGTGTAACAGTGCAATGAAAGAGTTCACAAACCTCTCATTTACCACCAGTGAGCAGCGCAAGGACTTACTAGGTGAAGCAAGGATCAAGAGAGACACATCTGAGGTGTCGAAGATCAACGAAAAGCTTGCAGCCTGCACACCATTTTCTCCAGATCCTTCATTGAGAAATGTGGTGAATGGTGACATGGTGTAATGGCTTCATCAGAAGTGAATTTACATGAATATGAGTCAGTTGAAAAGAAACTCATGGCAAACATGATTGGACATGCTGTTTCCACGGTCTCATTCAAAAGGAAGGACAGATCTACGAAACTATGCTCTGGTGACAAATCCTCTGCAAAAAGCGACAAATAATCGGCGACATTTGCTCTGACGACAATTATTGACAGGCCGATAATTGCTCCTACGACACTTGCTCTACCGAGAATAATATTGCTCCATCGAAAATTTCTCCTCCGACGATTGCTCCGCATGAAACGATAAATGCTGCTACGACCATGCTACAATATTGCTCCTCCCCAAAAGTACCCCGTTGAAGACAATGCTCCCCCGACGTATCAGGAGTGCCCCGTAAAACACAAATGCTAGCTCCGACGACGATACAATTTCTCTCTGTTCCAAAAGTGCATTTGTCTTCCATGGGGCAATTTTCTTTTTTTAAGGAGCAACTGCCGGCGGAGCATATGACGTCGGAGCAAATGTCGCGGAGCAAATGTCACGGAGCAATTGTCGCGTTTTTCGGAGTAAATGTCGGCGGAGCATGTGTCATGGATTCCATTGATTTGCTCATGTAAAAACGCACTCGAAATGACGTCTTGTTTGTATGCAACAGCTATAAGGCTTTACAAAAAAAATATTGTATAGCCCTTTGCGACCGAACCAAAAATCTTTAAATCCACGGTCGGCTTTTTATTTAAAAAGAAATTTAAAACCATTGTTAGAGAAAAAAGTGTTTAATAAAGAAAAAATATGTATGAAAGAATTCAAAACTGAAAAATGTCAGCCCAAAGAGAAGGAAAAAAAGCACACACGCAAAAAATTGACCATCTGACCCAGGTGCTGGCACCTAAAGAGCAGCATCTATTTGTTTTGGCTTAACTTAAATTATATGCTATGGAATCCCGTTTGATACAGAAATTTATTCAAGTAAAAGTTTTATAAACTGATTTTTTTGTTGTTCCGATGCCTTTCTTGTGTTGATCTCGACAGCTGAACATCATGCGGACACTGATGAGCGATGCAATCGATAAGGCAGGCGACGAGATGCCCATGGAAAATAACTTCCGTAACATTCAGAGCCGTGGCATACGCACAATCTACGCCGTGACCGCTGACGACGACGACGATGACTACTATGGCGTGCGTCCGACACCTACGGCTTCGGCAGGAAAATCGGCTCCAGGAGCGATGATTGTTCTTGACGCTTTTCTTATAGCCATGGCTTTGAGATTTTAATCCTGGCGTTATGATACTTACCACACGACAACGTTATTCAGACATAGCAAAAATGTATCCTGTAGCGCTTCCTCTAAAAAACAAAATGGTTTATTTCATTAGTTTAAGTTAAATGTCTGAAGCTTTAATCTTCCCAAAGAAAAGCAAAATCAATTTTACAGAATGAAGAAGAACCATTTATCACCCATGAATTTAAATGCTGTAAACAGATCTAATGACGAATCTGAGAGTCAGCTAAAACAGGACGATTCTTCAAAAACCATTATCAAGGTATAATCTGAGTAACTTATTTAAGTAAAACTTGTTGAATGTTTGATGACCTTCAAAAGTATTATAACAGTTATAACAATGAAATAATGGATGATGGTTATGAATGTTACTGTTCAGATTATTTCGATGAATGCAATAAGAAATAGATTTTAAATCAGGCATATTAAGTTTATTTAAAAGTATTTAAATGCTACTACTAGTAGCAGGGGCGGATCCAGCCGGCGTCGAGGGGGGGGGGGGGCAATTTGTGAGAACAAATTGAGCGGCGCGTTCCGCGCTTGCGCGGAGAGGGGGAGTCTGAGGGGGGATGTGTCCCCCTGAAAAGCTGAAGAAAAATCGAATTTGTAAACTCAATTTGTGCGATTTGGTGTATACTTTTTGCCAGGATATCATTTAAAATCTGTGACTTTTTCCAGCATAAATTTATGATAGGAGGAAAAGACTGTAAACACAAGAAGTGGGACTATGTGTGCACGCCTCGGGCAATAGCACAATTCTAACCTTTCCTTGAGCGTATAAAAACAACTATTTCTCTCAAAGCAGTCATTAATACTATAAAAGCATGATATTCCAGTTCAATGGACTTTTCTACTTTTTTTTGTCAGGAAACATAATTATTCAACATGCAATAGTATTTCCACCCGTTCGCAGCTGATCATTGCATCATTAGGTGGGCCAAACTGGCATGTAAAAAACGTAGGGTTAGGGTAAGAGTTGTGACAGCGTTTTAGCTCGGTGCAGGTTAAGATAGTAAAAGTTATGATAAACCACCTTCGTAAATTCGGGTCGATATGTACACTAGCACCCCATTGATGTACAAAACATATTATGTTGTCGTGTGTGGAAAATATGTAAAGTTTCAAGTGTGTTTAAGAATGTGCATGTAAGCAAACTGGGAATGTTATAACCTCAATTATTTACAATCGATTTATAATGATTATATACACCTATACGCCTTTCTATTACCTTAATTGGATACTTTATTATTGTTATGGGGCATTGTAACTGCAATAACTGTTGGTATGTATAATGTTAATTAAGTGGATGATTTTTTTTATTAGTATCACATCTGTGGTTAGTGTGCAATTTACATGGACAATTAAAATAATATCTAATACAAATATTTGTTTGTTGACGTTGTATGAAATCACTATAAAATGATATATTAATTGACACTGTATTGTTGTGTCTTTTTGTTAGAAGTTAAGAGGTTAGTTGGGAGAAGAGGGTTGGGGCCGGGGGGGGGGGGGGGGTGAGAAGAGAACCAGGATAAACAATGAAATCTGAACAAATGGAAAGCTGAAATCCAGATGTTTCAAATAAAATAAAGCCTGAAATGAGAAGAGGATGGAGCTAGAGGTACATGTAATGAGTGACACAAAGAGAGAGACAGAGAGAGAAAGAGAAAGGGGGGTGTAAGGAAAAAGGGGGATACTGGTAGCAAGGAGATACAGAGTATTTATATGTACAGTGAGAGCATGAGAGAGAGAGAGAGAGAGAGAGAGAGAGAGAGAGAGAGAGAGAAAGAGAAAGAGAAAGAAAAACGAGGAAGACGGACAGAGAAACAGAGGGGAGGAAAACAGAGAGATATAAATACATGGGAGAAGAGAAGGGTGGAGGAACTATATATCAGAGAGCACTGAAGTACAGGAAGGGAATAAAATATGTGATGATAGATAGAGAGAAAGAGAGAGAGGGAGAGAGAGAAAAAGAGGGAGAGAAAAGGGAAAGATTTATAGAGAGCGAGATCAAAAAAAGAAGAAAGAGACTAAAAAAAATAAAAACTATGGTGTTAATACATATAACATTTGATTTTGAAACAATCTTACTTCCAACAAAATGCACAATATCAAACAAAGATTGTTTAAAATTAAAAACAATGAAAACACAAATGGCATGATTTATTTCATGACAACTGACATGATATGCAAGTACTGAAATAATGACATCTTTTTCCACCCTCATCAGTCAAAATTATATTCAATGTGTCAGGTGAAAATTGGGACAGCAACAATTTAACTCGGAGGCTAACAATCGTGAGGTTAGAACAGTTTTAGGGTTCACGACCAATGAAGCCGGTTCTCGATTGAACACCATCTACGTTCTTGTCCATAAAACTTTGTTTAGAAACAGTCTACTGAATTCGAAATCTTATTTTCGAGAAAACGTATTTGATTTTTTGACATTTTCCAACAGCGCTGGCACAATGTACGATAATTGCTATTGATAAATTGTTAGTCTTTGTGGAAGCCTGAAACCAGCTTACACCCACCATGCAAAAAAAACAAATCATAATTTTGAACAATCGTCGAGTAATTATGATGTACATGTTATTTCACACTACGTTTTTCCACCGAAAGTGGCAAACGGAGCGCATTGGACGGTTCATATAAAAACGGAAAGTGAATACGCGCAGCAAGAAACCGCTGAATGCTCGTTTAATACACGACGTGTCCAATGCAGAGGCGGCCCTCCCGGGTGCCCCTTCTTACATAGGAAAATTGCCCCTTTTATTTTGTAAGAAGTGCCCCTTTTACTTTGAAAAGTGCCCCTATTACTTAGTAAAAGTGCCCCTTCCCCCTTTTCACCTCTGACGAGTGCCCTTTTTTTATTTTTGACACGTGCCCTTTTCCTTCGACATGTTCCCATTTTGCTTTGCAATAAGTGTCCATTTTCCATTCTCATAAATCTTGAAATTATCTTGAATAAGTGTTCTTTTTAATCTTTAGTAAGTGCCTCTTTTCAGGTACGAGAAGTGCCCCTTTTCATTCAACAAATGCACATTTTCCTTTATTAAAAGTGCCCCTTTTACATTTTCATAAGTGCCCCTTTTCATATCTGGTCAGTGCCCCTTTTCACCTCTGATAAGACCGACTTTTAATAATGATACGTGCCCCTTTTCCTTTCTAATAAGGGACCTATCCCCTTTTCACCTCTTATAAATGCCCCTATCAAAATCTGATGGGTGCCCCTTTTCCGTCAACAAATTTCCCATTTTCGTAAACGCCTCTTTTTCATCAC